>CM019148.1:176786742-176919392 GCA_009733165.1 Naja naja | reverse complement strand
AAGCAGGCTGGGCAAAATTATACTGGGGCGCTCCTCCTGTCACTCCACCTCAGCCCCCAGTTTTTGCTCAGCCTCGAAAAGGCTGGGTTTTCTTGACCGGGCAAATTCCTCAACTTCATCCCGGCCGGAGTTTAACATTCAGACCGTCGGGGTAGATAATAGGATCACCGGCTCTGGCGGCTGCCTCAGAGCCTTATCTTCCGATCGCTGGGAGCGATCGCAGCGCTTGGTAGCCGATTAGGAGAAGTAGGTGAATTGATTCATAGCGCCCAGGCGGCTGCTCGAGCTTTATCGCCCGATCGCCGCCGGGCTGGTTTATCAGGCAGAGACAAACTGTAAGTTTGGGGTGGCGGCGCTGGAGACACGCCACGCTTTATCTCCTCGATCACTCAAAGACGCCAGCGCCGCTCTTCCCCGCCACCCCTTACCGCCATTAGCCCTTTTACACGAGCGGGCTGGCGGTTGGCTATTATTTATCTGCAGCGGCCTCGACAGCTTCCCTTCTTGGGGGCTGTGCACGCCGAATTGCAGGCAGCCACAGGCGTGGAGCCATTTTGATTTGCGCGCGATCCGGTGAAGGCCGCCAGCAGCCCACAGCCTCACGAGGTTTCCTCCTGGGGACTGAGGCACCCATTTCTCCATTGGTCCTGCACACTCCCTACTGGCTTCCCTTCTTGGGGGCTTTGGGCAGGCCATTTACCTTGGCCCAGCTGTCTGACAAAAAGGGGCCTTCACCATACTGGGCTTCCCTCCTAGGGGGCTTTTACCAGGCCACACTTATCACCAAGGCCATCCTCACAGCGGCTAGCAGTCTTCACCTACTACCATACCATTTCCGGCTTCCCTTCTTGGGGGCCTCCTCCAGGCCTCATTTGGATAGGGCCTAAGTAAAAGGGACTTACAGGCCAGTGACTTACAGTGATAGGGTGATACCACGATTATCAAATAATATTCATACAACTAGTAAATAACAATATCCATTCAAATGGCTAGCGATCAGGGATCTCGGCCACAGATGACACAATCTAGCAGACCATCCCGGGCAGCTGAGAAGGACGCCCATAGACGGCACCAGGCCTTGGAGAAACTAGTGCAAAAAGACCAGGGATTCGCCGGCCTGAGTCTCATACCAGACCCTCTTCTTCGACTCGACCTCCAAGTCCACCTCTGGTTGCCCTGGACCTATCCACCCCATCTGCAAAGGCCCAGATCCACCCAAAGGTTGGGGCTGGCTCCACAACGCCTCGAGGCTACATTCACGCCACAGCCGGCGGCTCCTCGAAGCCGAGCTCCCAGAGGAAATCCCACCCGACTGAGGTCATGGATGGAACTGGCATTACAGAGGGCATTGCTTCGAGTGCAGCAATCTCTCCGCCATCCAGCATCCCATCGCTCCAGACTGCATGTCTCTCTCGGGCCGCTCCGTGAGTATGGTGGAACAGCAGCATCATCCAACATTCCCCCAAGGGAGTTTTCCACACAGGATATTCAGGACATGGGGCCCCAGGAGGATTGGGTAGATCAGGAGACTAGGTCCCTTCATGATATTGACCAGGATCTCTCCGGCGACCCCTGGAGAGGGGATGTCCACGATGAAGGGATTGCCCCCACCATCCTGTTTTCATGGGACTATTCAAGCCACACTTGTTCAAGTCACTCTTGTTCAAGGCAAAGAACACAGCCCGCTTGCAAGCCCTCCCCAGTCCAGTCATCCAGTCGCAGCAAGACCCAGGTGACCTGATATTTCACCAGCCCACCATCGAATCAGAAGCCATTCCAGTCCCCCCATGTTCACCGACTTGGTGGACAAACAATGGGTTTTCTGCCTCTTATCCCCCACAGGGAACGATAAGAGACTCTATAACCTGGACCCAGAGTTTTCCCGGCACTTGAACACCCCCGAAGTGGACGACCCCATAGCTTCCCTGGTATCCTCCTCAGTCATCCCAGGAGGCGGAGGACCTTGAAGGCAGAGGAAAGGAGAGCGGAGATGGCCTTCGCAGAGCACGCTTTCTGATGCGGTTATTAGCGCCACGCGCCTTTTTACACGGTCCTCCATCAGGTGGCTTCACCATCTGAGAGAGGTGATACCACCATCCAACACTAGAGCGCATCAGACGCCGAAAATCATCGCGGCGCCGAAGTTCTCGCAGACGCCACTTTTAGCAGTTAAGTTCTCCTCCCGCCATAGCGCCTCAGGTCTGCGCCATGCTATTGTGGCTTCGCCATTGGCAGGCAGATGCAAGGCACAAATGGAGGCTCTCTGCACCCATATCCGGGAAAAGTTATTTGGCAAGGCCCTTGATCCTCTTCTTATTGAGACGAAGTCAAGAAGAGGATCCTCCCAGCTCTGAATAGGAGGTCGGATTTCCGCCTTCACAGACATTTCTGGGGCCCTCTCGCTCCTTCTACCCGACAATATCAACCTAGGTTCCATCGCCCAGTACCCAGGGCCAGGGCCAACAGTCGGGTCCGTCCGACTTTGCCGGGCGTAATCGAGGGGCAGAACAGACGAGGTTTAGGGAGCCAGTAATAGGGCTTCCATCGCTCCAAGTGAGGAGCAGGATTCGCACCCATAGGGGTCGCTGAGACTGTTTGCCACCAGTGGGAGTCCTCTACCTCGGATGCCTGGGTGAGGAACACCATCAGGTCTGGTCTGGCCCTTGAGTTCATCTCCAGCCCACCGCAATTCTTCATGAAGTGTCCCTGTTCCAGAGACCCCACTAAGAGGGCTCTCATGCAATCCGCCATCTCCCACTTGCTGGAGATCAGGGCCATCCAGAAGGTCCCCTTAGATCAACAGGGCCAGGGTTTTTATTCCCACCTCTTCGTGGTCCCAAGAGCTCGGGGCTGGAGAGCCATCTTGGATCTAAAACGCCTCAATCGATTTGTAGTTTATCGTAAATTTAAGATGACTACACTACAGTCAATCCTTACTAGGCATCAGGGAGGGAGACGCTCACCTCCATTGATCTTACGGAGGCATACCTGCACATACCGATTCGACCTTCACATTACAAATTTCTCCGCTTTTGTTACAATAACATTCACTACGAGTACGCTCTTCCTTTCGACTGGTTTCTCCCCCAGGACCTTTACCAAGGTCCTGGCGGCACTGGCCGCTTCCTCAGGAGCAGACCCATTAGGCTCCATTGTTATCTGGATGACATTTTGATCCTAGCCTCATCCATCCCACAGTCCAGGGCAGATTCCCTTATTACCATTGCCACTCTTCAGAGTCACGGGTTCTCCATAAACTGGGACAAGAGTCACCTGACGCCCACAACTAGACTAATTCATCTAGGGCGGTCCTAGATACAACACAGGGCACAGTCTTCCTCTCCCACAGGCAGGAAAGCATTAGGAAGCTGGTACAGGAGATCAGTTCCTCCGAAGGTTCCCCCATGCTGCTTTCACAGCTGTTGGGGAAGATGATCTCCTGTATATCCATCGCCCCTTGGGCTCGACTACATGCCAGGGACCTACAGTGGTTTCTGCTGCCCTACCAACGGTCAGGAGGGACAATTCCATGGCCCGTGTTAGGGTACCTTCCAGCGCTATCAGATCCTTACGCTGGTGGACGGCGACAGCCATCAAAAGAGGTTGTCCTTTCAGGGATCCACCGAGAGGTCGCCACGACGGACGCCAGCCTGTACGGATGGGGCACACTACCTTCACCACACGGCTCAGGGACAGTGGTCTCTTCCAGAGAGGGCGCAGGACATCAATTGGTTGGAGTTGCGGGCCGCCCACCTGGCCCTGCGCAGTTTCAGGTCGGTACTGCGCTCCAATCACGTGTTGGTGCTCACAGACAATATCACCGTCAAGGCACACCTAAACAAACAAGGGGGCACACACTCCAAACGCCTGATGCGGGAGGCAGAGAAATTGCTTCGGTGGGCCGAGAACAGTTTCCTTTCCATCAAGGCCGAGCACATCTCGGGAGTCACCAATGTGCGAGCGGACTGGCTCAGCAGGGCCACGCTCGATCAGGCGGAATGGCAGTTGCACCCCTCATTGTTTCAGGAGGCAGTCCAGAAATTCGGTCTTCCTGTGATAGACCTGTTCGCTTCTCCCCGCAATACACAATTGCCACGCTTCATCTCCCGGTACCCGGTCCAAGGAGCGAAAACGCCAACGACTCCGCTGCCCTTGGCCGTCAGGCCTACTATATGCCTTCCCTCCGCTTCCAGTGATTCCCGGGCTGATCCAACGGGTTCTGGACGAAGGGCGGAGATTATTGTGGTGGCCCCCACTGGCCCAGAAGGGCGGGTTTGCGACCTGAGGAGATTGTCCATCCAGGATCCCTGGAGAATCCCACCCTCCATGGTTTCTCTTTCTCAGGGACCGGTCCTACATCCAGACCCGCAGTGGCTCAGCCTAGCCGCTTGGAGGTTGAGCGCAACGCCTGAGGTCAGAGGATATTTCGCTAAGGCTATTGAGACGATACAGGCAGCTAGGCGCCCATCTACAGTGCGCATTTACAACGCCACCTGGCTCGCCTTCTGTAAATGGTGCAAATCGGGGTCGCCCCCACCTCTCCTTCTGTGGCTCAACTGTTGGACTTTTTACAGGAGGGGCTGGATAAGGGTCTATCCCCAACACTCCGCCAGGCATGCGCTGGCATCAGTGATTTCTCTTGGGGAGTTTCCTTCACTCTCTCAACACCCTAGGATTCGCAGTTTTCAAGCAGGTGCCACCAATTTGAGACCACCAGTTGTACACCGGTACCCAACTTGGGACCTACACAAGGTCCTATCAGTGCTCTCCAAGGTCCCATTCGAACCTTGAGGACCATCAGTTTACAGTTACTGACATATAAGATGGCATTCCTGGTGGCGACACAGCACGGAGGATTTCAGAGCTGGCAGCTTTGTCGATTCAAGAAGACCTCTGCGTGTTCCACTCGGACAGGGTAGTCCTCAGGCCCGATCCCACGCTTGTTCCTAAAGTCAACTCCTCCTTCCACAGGGCTCAAGAACTGGTCCTTCCAAATTTCTGCCCCGATCCGGTCACCGCCTGGAGCGGCAGTGGCATCACCTTGATGTGCGCCGAGCCTTGCGATTTACATTCAACGACAGAGGCATTTAGGAAGACAGAGGCACTTTTCGCCTCTTTCTCCCCAGATCCCAGGGTCAAAGGTGTCTTCCTCCACGATTGGTCGCTGGCTCAGGGCTGCAATAGCTAAATGTTATGGGACTCAGTCGGAGCCAGTGCCAGCGGTATCACGCCCACTCAACCCAGTGCGGCAACATCCGCCGCCTGGGCGACTCAGGCTTCGATAGACGAGATATGCAGGGCTGCCACATGGTCCTCGCCTCGCCCTTCATACGTAACTATAGGGTAGACCTGTTTGCCTCAGCTGAAGCTGCTTTTGGCAGGAGGGTTTTACAACAGGTGCATAGGGACCGAGAGTAGGATTAGTGCCAGACGGCTTCCCTCCCTGTGGACATCTCTAGCTTTGGTATGTCCCACTTCTGGATGCTCAGCTCGGGGAGAAAGGGCTGGTACTTACCTGATACCATTCTCCATGAGCTGCTAAGAGCATCCAGTCCCATCCCCTTGTCCGCCTGGGGAGGCGCCTTCTCCCGCCAGACTTCCTTTTCTTTGTGGTTGGGTGAAGTGTAGGCGGTTTACCGCTGAGTCTTCGCCAAAAACTGGGGCGCTGAGGTGGAGTGACAGGAGGAGCGTCCCAGTATAATTTTGCCCAGCCTGCTTCGAGACTCGAGCACCTCCCACTTCTGGATGCTCTTGCAGCTCATGGAGAATGGGGATCAGGTAAGTACCAACGCCCTTTTTCACACTTATGACAGTTGCAGCATCCCCATGGTCACATGAACAAATTCAGACACATAGTTATGACAATATTGATATGAACTACTGTGTTTCCCCGAAAATAAGACCTACCCCGAAAATAAGACCTACCCCGAAAATAAGACCTACCCCGAAAATAAGACCTACCCCGAAAATAAGACCTGGTGTGTTTTTGGGAGCCAAAAAATATATAAGACAGTGTCTTATGTTAGGGGAAACACAGTATGCGATTTGTTCGTGGTTTCGTACATGAATAAATGTACATTGTTCTACATGAATATGGTAAGTGTTTTTTTTCATTAATATATATATATATATATATTTGTTTTCGAGATTTTCACGGGTAAAGGTAGTAGGTCTTGGTGTATTGGTCTTGTCCGTGTAAGATTGAGAATACCTTGGCAACGTTTCGTAAACGCTGCCAAGGTATTCTCAATCTTACACGGACAAGACCAATACACCAAGACCTACATATATATATATATATATATATATATATATATATATATATATATATATATATATAAGACCTACCCCGAAAATAAGACCTAGTGTGTTTTTGGGAGCCAAAAAAAATATAAGACAGTGTCTTATTTTCGGGGAAACACGGTAGTATCAAGCAAAGTCAATGGGGAAGCCAGATATACTTGACAGCCATGTTACTAACTTAACTACAGTGGTTCACTTAACAGCTGTGGCAAGAAAGGTTGTAAAACGGGGAAAATTCACTTAAATACTGTCTCACTTAGCAACAGACATTTTGGGCTCAATTGTTGCTATTAATCGAGGACTACTTCTATTTGTATAAGAATGTTACAACACTATGAATATAAATCACTTTTATCTTAGTCCAGAAGTCAGCTGGAGCTGCATGTGGCTCTTTCATCCCTCTGCTGCAGCTCCCTGTCACTCAAAATATGCATCACAACTGCCAATGTGTGACATCCGCCGGACGTGATTTATTGACCTTTTCGACACCCGGTCCAATACACTATCGTTGCTTATACATAGCATAAAGATAAATGATGTTTGCAGTGTAATCTTCATTTTAGATGTCAAAAGGGTTTTGTGGCTCCCAGTGTTTTCTTTTCTGTAGGAAACAGGTCCAAATGGCTGTTTGAGTGTTTAAGGTTGCCGACCCCTGTCCTAGTTCCATCCAAAGTTAATTTGGATAGAAAAATATACACTGAAAGATAGAAACAAATTCCGAAAACTATTCCAAGGTACAATAGTTTAAGGCAGTGGTGGCTAACCTTTTTGGGCTTGTGTGCCAGCACCAGAAGGCAATGCACGTAGCCCCCCCCACACACCTCCTGTGCATGTGCGTGGTTCCCTTCTGCCACCCCTTTACGTGCACTGCGCATGTGCGTGCCTCCCAGCTGACTTTTGCTCCGTTTGAGGCCTTTTTCAGCCTCCCAGAGGCTCGAGGGAAGCCTCTGCAGCCTTTGGAGGCCGAAAAATGGGCCCGTTTCATCACTTCTGGTATTTTGGGGCCTGTCAACATAGTATGATAGACTTGCAGGGCCGGTGCGTTGTGCAACAAGGTCACATAGTGTAATAAGATTGGGACTGGGTTAGGGACTTCTGCCCTCACTGTGAGTTGTGTTGTGGGGGGTGCACGAAGGGAAGCTAAGCCAATCTCATTGTACATGTTTGTAAACATTGTACACATGTTGACAATAAAGGTGGTAATAATAATAATAATAATAATAATAATAATAATAATAATAAAGAATCTAGACAAATTGCTGAAGCTTATATATGAATTCTGGGCCCAAAGTGGCAATACTTTTTGTTCAGTTCCAATTATGTCCCACTGAGGAAGTTGAGCTTAGATTGCTTTATTGCAGGGGTCTTCAAACTTGACAGCTTTAAGACTTGTGGACTTCAAATCCCAGAATTCCTCCTCCAGTCATATTAGCTCAGGAATTCTGGGAGTTGAAGTCCACAATTCTTAAACTTGCCAAGTTTGAAGACCCTTTCTTTATTGTGTTCAATTTCAACGATTACAAACATTGTGTGAACACTAAAATGGTTATCTCCTGATCAGTTAGCCCACAGCGTAAGAACAATTTGTATTACCAGAATTCTGAAAATAACTTTCTAAAATATATTTATATGGGGACAGTACCATTTCGGATTAAAAATTTTAATATTTTGCATTAAGTGTTTCTTGAGTTATTCTTTAAAAGCTAGTTTAAGGATGCAGTGCAGTTTTTAAAAATGAGTTTAATTTCAGTTTAGTGAAACTATTTTAAAAAAAACAGAAAAAGTAACAAGATTTTCTTCTTCTTTCCAGACAAAGTTACATCTCCTGCAAAGTGGAATGCTGAATTCAAGACTGGAGAAAAATATCCCCTAATTATTTTTTCCCATGGACTTGGAGGATTTAGGTAATACTGCCTTTTTACATATCTGATATCTGAAAAAGCAAGTCTGGTTTACCATGAATGTTTGCATTCATTCAAGACAGTCCAATATGATATCCTCATTTTTTTTCCTGGCATGGCTTCACCCTATATATGTCATCAGTCAGAATTATAGCAAAATGGGCAGCATATGACTTTCATAATAAATAAATAAAAATATATCTGGAAATAAGTTCCATTAGGTTTTTTCTTATATATTATTTAACCATTTCATAGCTGCTATATTAATATTTATAGTTTGGAAGATGATAATTAAGATGATGAAGATGGTTATAATCAAAACTAACATAGTTCCATACCAAGAGCCACCTTTGGCCATGCTGACTGTATTAGCTGTGGTCAGACATACCTGATGAAACTAGAGCTTCTAATTTTGGGGCATGTATGAGCTGTCCCATGTTCATTCATGCATCTATAACTAAGGGCAATTCATTTAGCCTTTGTTTTTCTGATTGTTAAAACGGAATTCTCTCAGGCCTGCCTATTTGTACAATTCCCATGTTGCATTTTCTTCATAACAGCCTTATATATTTTATTTTATTTTATTTATTTATTTATTAAACTTTTATGTCACCCATCTCTCCTACAATTTGACTCTGGGCAGCTTTTTTTTTTCATCATCCAGCTCCTCCCCAATCTTTACCATTCAACACACTCTCCACCTTATTGTCTTTGTTCATTCTATCTGCCCTGCACATTTCTACATTTCTTACCTGCACATTTCACATTTCTTACCTGCTGACCCAGCTGCTTCTCTAGCTTCTCATAGCTGCACATTTTCTCTGTCCTGAGCTGTGCTCTTTTCCCAGTTAGCAGTTGTCCAAAAGGGGCTCCTCCTTTCTTTCTTTTTCTCAGTATCATCTTTGTCTAGAATGTGTAAAACCCAGGAACAATCTATGGCAGGGTGAACACGCTGGCTCTCGAGCCGCATGCGCTCGCCAAAATGAATGCTCTTTGCCTCTTATATTATTATTATATTATTATTATATTATATTATTTTGTATACTGTGGCTCTTTGCCACGTTTGGATTTTGTTATGCTGCTTCTGAGGAGGGATCTCTGAGGAGAGATTTCGAGCGCGTAGTCCCGCCCGGCTGCGTCATCCCGTCTCCCATCCCTCGAAACAACTGCACGAGCCAGCGAGCGTGGTGTGGCTCTCTGACTCGCACAGTTTAAAATTGCGGCTCTTTGTGTCAAACTTGTTCGCCACCCCTGATCTATGGCATGAAGATGATTAGTGGGGACGGCTAAAATGTTTTGCAGCAGTATATTTTCCATGCCCCTAATGGTTTACGGATGTAAATAGAATCTGGGGAAGGGAAACAAACAGCCTTAAAGCTACCTTGCCGTCTTTTGGGTTTTGTGACTATGGGCACAACCAAGAAATATTTCCCACAATGCAGAAAGGGAACTGGGAAACTAGCAGAATGTTCTTCAACATAGGATGTGTATATTTCCCAGATCCATTCTCTTTCATTTTTTCATATTTATACATTTTACCCTATAAATCGTTATTACATTTATATGCCGCCCTTCTCCGAAGACTCAGGGCGGCTTACAATTTTTGGGATACAACCCAGTGTGCTCAGCAATAGCCTTCATTCCATTGTATATGCCTGCTTATTACTAAGCGGCATTTTTACAAGGTCAGCTAATTGCCCCCAACAATCTTGGGTCCTCAATTTACCTACCCCGAGAGGATGGAAGGCTGAGTCAACCTTGAGCCTGGTGGGATTCGAGCCTACAGTAATTGTAGACAGCTGGATCTTAAGAGCAGGCATTTTAACAGCCTGAGCCACCAAGGCTGTTGATGAGGACATGTTTAATCTTTTTAAAAATCTAGGAATCGAGACTGTTTAATGACCTATGTCAGTAGTAACAAAGGAAATGTAGCATGCAAATGATTTAAAAGACCGACTTAATTTCCAAACTTGTATTTATTTTACTAGGACAATGTATTCTGCAATTTGCATTGAAATGGCATCTCGAGGGTTTATTGTTGCTTCTGTGGAACATAGGTATGCTCATATCTCAATTTTTAATTGACTGAGGTAGAAATTTGTACATAGAATCTAATAAAGGACTTTGTACTTACTATAAATTGAAAATACCAAAGAATTTTACTCAAAATTCAGAATTTTACTGAGATCCACTATGGAATAACTGTAGGGATTCAGTTGCCTATGGGCCGATGCTGAGCCACTTAACTAATTTTTATTTGTTTGTTTATTTGTTTATATTTTGCCTTATTATTTTTATAAGTCACTCAAGATAGCAAGCATATCTAATACTCCTTCGTCCCCCATTTTCTCCTTAACAACAACCCTGTGAGGTAGTTTGGACTGAGAGAGACTGAATGGCCTGAAGTCATCCAATGGGTGATGGAACTAGAACTCAAGGCCTCTTTCTTTCTAGCTGCCTTAACCATTAGACAGACAGGCTTTTACAATGCTTAGGGATGATGGGCAAGTTTTACTATTTATGATCACAGTTGATTTTCCTGTGGAGATAAATATTATCACGAGGCAAAGAATTGAATGCTCTCCAAAATTAGAACTATTGTGTTTAGTTACCAAATCATAACCCTAAAATAAAGAATTTATTATAAATTTCCCCCCAAAATTCAGTATCAAAAGTCTTCCACACATTCAGAAATTCTCAACTCCTTTTATCAATTACTAAATCAGTCTATTAATTAAAATAGTAATGTTTTAGATGTAAACTTGAGTGGCATGGTGGTCTAATGGTGAAGACGCTTGCCTCCCATTCGGAAGTTTGAGAGTTGAAGCGGCAGATGTTTCTCTCTAGAGTGCAAAGAAAAAAAATCTGCTGTGAATTCAGAGTGGCATCAGGAAGGGCATCCGGCCAGTAAACAGTTAGCTCCATCCAGTTGCCTCAACTCTCCTCTAAATTAAGCAATTACAGGGTTGTAAATAGGAAGGGTTTTTTTTTAGTTGTAAACTCATTATTTTGCCATCTGTACATATTAATTTTAGTAATCTTTGCCATTTACATTCCAAGTTTTCTTTAATGTTATATTCTGGTACTAAATTAGAAATGAGTTCTAATGTATATATTAATACAACATTTATTTTAAACATTCATAAGGCATTGTATGAGCTTTGGGGGGGGGGAAAGTGTTGCTGTCTCAAAGCACAGATGTAGTGTTTTTTTCCACTAGAGACCAGTCATCTTCAGCTACATATTACTATAAAGAAAACGCCACCATAGGAGACAAAAGAAAATCCCCAGCATTACAAGAGGAGTGGATGTTCTATAGAAAATTAAAACCAGATGAAAATGAACATCTGCTGAGACGGCAACAGGTATTCATGCAAATCTTCTAAATCCTAATGCATTACAGAAGCATCATCAGTTCAGTCTCAGGAGCCCCTATATTTTAAATCAATGTGCCTAGTCATACATTCTATAGCTGAAGTAGATATAATAATGTCATCCTATTTATTTATTTATTTATTTTATTTTATTTATTTTGTCAAGTGATTATAGGATAACAGGTATAAGTATAAACATAGTTATGAATACATGAAATGGATATATATAAGAAAAATAAAACAAAAAATAAAAGAAACAATAGGACAGGGACGGTAGGCACATTGGTGCGCTTATGCATGCCCCCTACAGACCTCTTAGGAAAGGGTGAGGTCAATAGTAGACAGTCTAAGGTTAAAGTTTTTGGGGTTTGGGGAAGAAACCACAGAGTCAGATAGAGTATTCCAGACATTGACACTCTGTTGCTGAAGTCGTATTTCCTGCAATCAAGCTTGGTGTGGTTTACCTTGAGTTTGTATCTATTGTATGCTCTTGTATGGTTGAAGCTGAAGTATTCATTGACAGGTAGTACATTACAATGTATAATTTTATATACTATACTTAGATCAGACCTAAGGCGGCATAGTTCTAGGTTTTCTAGGTCTAGAATTTCAAGTCTGGTGGCATAAGGTATTCTGCAACAAGTACAGGAGTGGAGAATTCTTCTTGTGAATCTTAGAATCCAGTGGCTGATGACTCAGAACTCGATAGTTACTATGGCATGAATCTTGAGGAATGATGTAGCATAACAGTAAAGGATTGAACTAAATATCCACCAGCATCTGCTTCTGGAATTGACTGTCAGCATAGGAGCAGAGCCGTGTAACCAAAAATCTTATGCACCCCAGAGGTTGGTGGTATTAAAAAAGCATTGAAAAATCTAAGGGAAGGAACATGCTTATATTTTCCACATTCTCTCAGCATAATTAGTGTCCTCTTTAAAGGTAAACCCCTAGCTTAGAAAAATCCTAATCACACATTTTATGACATAGATAGAAGCCATAGATACACAGGCATTTTTTTTCAGATTGCTAAGTTATACACTGAAAGTGGTTTTTTGTCTCTTCTTCATGTAGGTACAGCAAAGGGCAGATGAATGCATTAGAGCTCTTGACTGTTTGCTCGAAATTAATTCTGGAAAGCCCGATAAGAACATTTTGCCTTTAATTTTCAACTGGAAACTTTTAAAGGTAAATGAAGTAGAAGATTTTTTAAAATTCATATTTATATCCCGCCCTTCTCCGGAGACTCAGGGCGGCTTACAATTTTTGGGATACAACCCAATGCGCTCAGCAATAGCCTTCCTTCCATTGTATATGCCTGCTTATTACTAAGCGGCATTTTTACAAAGTCAGCTTATTGCCCCCAACAATCTTGGGTACTGAGTTTACCTACCCCGAGAGGATGGAAGGCTGAGTCAACCTTGAGCCTGGTGGGATTCGAGCCTGCAATAATTACAGGCAGCTGGAACTAAGTGCTAGGCTATTAACAGCCTGCACCACCAAGGCCCTTCACAATTTGGTATGTTGTATTATGTATTTCAGACTGGCACTTTGTTTGCTGAAGTGCTATTGTAAAACAGTTACACTTTCATTTTTATCCCATTGTGATATTGGATGAATCTGATTTTGTGTTTCTCTAAAGGTTCAGATGGTAGCAGAAAATCAAATAGATTAATATAATAATTGCCCTTTTAACATGTATTTCTTTTGAGGCAACTGAATAGTGCCCAGACTTGTTATTTTGTGGTTAAGCAATATAAAATCCATGATGGCTTCTAAAATAGTGCAGTATCTTTCTAGGCAAAGTGCATCATTCAGGAGTTTCCTTGAGAGAGATGAAAAGCATTTGCTTTAACACTTCATTGACTAGCCTGCTTTTTTGTATGTTTTTACTTTCACCACAGCTGGGGTTTCTCACATGACATCAATCTTCCTGTGTCATCTGATTTCTTACATGTTAAAATATATTAATTAATTTATCCGAGAATTTCCTGAGACACCCAATGAATTCTGTGTTCAAGTGCAGCCCTGAAGCAGAACCATCTGAACATAGACAGACCTGAACATAGATTTAGTTCCTAGATCTTACAGCTGCTCATCTAATTCTTTGCAACAGATCTATTATGTCCCTGGTACTGATCCGTATGTGTTTTACCCTGTGAAGCTCTTTAATAAGGCTGTTGTGAGTATTCACCATTTCTAATTAGTGCTAAGCACTATTTAAGACAAAGATAGTTTGTGATCTTTTTATTCCTGTGAATGTTATCCAGAAATAGTGTCACATTGTAGATTTAATGTTAATGTTAAATCCAATCTTGGCAATTTTACAACTGGTGGACTTCAACTCCCAGAATTCCTCAGCCAGCGCATGCTGGCTAAGGAATTCTGGGAGTTGAAGTCCACAAGTCATCTAGTTGCCACTGTTGGAGACCCCTGTGTTAAAGGATGTGCTGGACATGGTTAAGAAACTGATGGACTTCCCTTCATGCTAATCACCTGCAGCAGTTTAATTTTGAGAAAAGATGTAGTGATTGATTTCTAAAATAGTCGGAGGGCACTAAGTCAATTCTTGATTTAGAGGAATCAGAATCCTCAGTATAGGATGAATTAAGATAGAACCATCAGATTGAAAACAAAAGGAAATATTATTCAATATCATTTTCTTTTCAGGATTCTATTGACTTACAGAAGATAGCAATAATGGGACATTCTTTTGGTGGTGCCACAGTCATAGAAACGCTTAGCAAAGATCCACGATTCAAGTAAGAACTAGTAGTTAAAAAAAACCTAGTTGTTTTTCTTTGCAGTAACATTTGTTTTACAGTTAGTCCTTGAGTTACGGCGATTTGTTCAGACTCTTTGAAATTGTGGTGGCCCTAAACAACGGTACTTCAACAATCCATTGCCAAAGGTATGACCATTTCAGACTCCTCCTCCAATAGTCACATGATCAAGGGTTGGGCACTTGGCAGCTTACCTGCACTCACAACTGTTGGGGTGCTTCAATTCCCCTTGCTCATTACAGGCATCTTTACACTGCTGCACCCCCCAACTCTACCTGCGCAAGGCTTCCAAGATCTCCACTACACCCCTCTGTCCATTCCACTATCCTCCTGCCCCATGCTCCTTACCTTAGACTCTCTCCGTTTACCAGCCTGTACATCTGGAGTTATAATGGCAACTGGGACTGTTGAGAATGCCATTGCTAAGCAATCCAGTCACATAAATCACTCTTCATGATCCTATTGCTCATCAGTGGAAATTCCAGTCCCAATTGTGATCTTAAGTTGAGGACTATCTGAATTTGTAAAGGTTAAGGAAATTGGGGTTTATGCATAATATCAAGAGAAGAATTCTGTCAATTGAATTACATTGATTGCTTCATTGCTTGATTATACGCCATCGAGTCAATGACAGTTTTTAATAGAGATAGATTTATTTTCTCCATTATGACCTGTCCCTAACCTGGTTCTTCAGCCATGTAATAATCACTACTGTAACAATCCACCTTGATCCTGGCCCTCCTCTTTCTTTCCACCTTTCCCAGCATTAGAATCTTCTCGAGAGAGAGAGCTAGATCTTCCATTAATATGTCCAAAGTTGGAGCATGTGACAAAGCTTGCATTAAAACCTTGTTTAACTTTAATAATTGGCCTCTGAAATTTCTTGCTTTGTTCTCCTCCTCCATTCCATTTTCTTTTTATGCTGTATGCACATCTATTTGATAGTAAGCCTATAGATATACAGTTAGGGATACCTTTTTGGGACTGCAAAGATTCATAAAGCCATTAAATAGTTAAAAGAGAGAGAAAATAAAATAATTTCTGGCTTTCAGCTGACATCTAATGGCCATAGGTATTTTACAGGAATTTTATAAAACCATATATTGTTCTTACCAGACAGATATAAATAATTTTAAAAGCTTCATTTCTGAAGTGGTATCTTCATAAAGATCCAGTTTGGTATAGTGGTTAAGGTGCCAGGCTAGAACCCAGGAGTCTATGGATTCTAGTTCCACTTTAGTCATGATGAGTGACCTTGGGCCAGTCCCCTCTCTCAGCTCTAGAAAGCAGGCAATCTTAAACTGTCTTTGAAATCTTGTCAAGAAAACTTGAGGGGTCAACACTGACTAGAAGGCATTCATTCTCTCTCTCTCTCTCTCTCTCTCTCTCTCTTCCTCCCTCCATAATTGTTACAAAAATTCATGGAACAGGTGAACAATGCACAATGATTTCTGCACAATTTTTAAAGTGTATGAGTATGTATTGAATATTATTATTCAGTAATTATTGCTGTCCCTTTTCCTCAATTCTGATCATTTTTGTGATACTGTGGCTTTGCTAGCCAAACAAGAGTCAATGAATTGTTTTTGTTACATTTCTCTTTAGACTTCCGAATTATAGGCCTTCATCTAACTGTATGATTCTTTTTATTTGCTTATAGATTCACTTTTCTAATTACTATTGGTTGGTTTGACTACTGATCTACTCTTGGATTGACTATTAGTAGGAAATAATATTCTACATATAATCTGAGACTAAATAGAGTAAACTAATCTGACACTAAAAAGAGATAATCCCTCTTTAAATCTGAATTAAAAGTAGGAAATCCTCCATTGTAATGGGTATAAATTGTTTTTGTACTGAAGAGTGGAACATTTGTAGTATTTGTAGTGAAGAGTAGAACATTCTACCAATGTGTGAATGTTTCCTTAATAAAGGCATATAAATGCATAGATGTAGGACTGATTGATAAATAGATGTGTATGCTACTTTCTATAGATTCAAGGTAGCTTGCCTCATAGAACAATAAATATAAACATACAATGACAGTAAAGAAAATTATTACACAGTATTATATTGGCCAGTTCCAAGCACTTCCACTAAAGTGATGTCAACCTTACAGTATGCTCCATTCCATGGATTCATCTTGAAATCCACAGCCCAGAAAGAAAGGAAAGGTCTGTAACTCAGGATAGCCCTAGAGTATTCCATGACAAATTCCTTTTGCTTTTCAATAAATTGTTAATAAACAATTTATTGTTACAAGAGCCCACTGCCTCTTAACATTGAACGTATCTTACAGAAAATTTCTCCTAATGGAACCCAATAAAATTAACATAAAATTTATCTATGTGTGATTTATAGCATCTGTGTGTACTTTAGGATGTCCAAGATTAGGATGTGCAAACTGGTACTGACATGTTATAGAACTTTTCTTTCTCAATAGATGTGGTGTTGCTTTTGATGCATGGATGCTTCCCCTATCTGATGAAGTATATCCCAAAGTGCACCAGCCATTGCTGTTTATTAATTCAGAAAAATACCAGTGGGCTTCGAATATCCTAGAGATGAAGAAACTTATCATCAATGGCAGAAAAAGAAAAATGATAACTATTATGTGAGTGTCAAATATCAGTAGCCTTAATTTCTTTAGAATGGGGTTTAAAGGTATGGGATTATAGAGTGTTAAATTTATACAGTTTAAAACTAATTGGATACAACTGAGATAAGCAACCATAGTGCCTGCAAGGGGTGTCCAAATTATTATTTTTAAATCTTAAATGGTAAAAAATCTCATAAGGCTAAAATATGACAAAATCCCAGGTATGATATTGACAAAAGCAAGATTTGATAATCCCACAACATTGTTATTGGTCCCTTTAAATTTTAGTTATCCCACAGGGAGCCTGGATTACATAACCTATCATCCAAGATGGAACAGTGAGGTAATTCAAGTAATTCAAAACAGTAATTCATTGGTCTTCCTCAGGCTGCCTGAGATTCTTTCCCTGGGATTAGTTTTCCATCCTGAAAATATTGTTAGAGTACTTCTCTTTCAAGCTCTAAATATTCTGTGTCCTTATTGATCAGAAATATGTGTGTATGTAATGGTGTGGGGGCTCCTATAGCTATAATACCTATGTTTCAGCAGGAGTTGGGCTAGAAGACTTCCAAGACCCCTTCCAACTCTATTCTGTATTCTGTATAGGTTAATCTCCTCTGGATCCTCTGTTAAATAGCAATAGCACTTAGACTTATATACCGCTTTATAGTACTTTACAGCCCTCATATACTAGGCAATGTATTGGTCATATCTAACTGCACCATTAATTTCACAAGTTTCATTTTTGGGTAATTTCGGCTGTTGGAAAAGAATGTAGAGCTGGTCTTGGAAAGGGGAAAGGAATTATTGAACCATTATGGGACAACTTTCAGAAAAAAAAATTTTTTTTTTTCATTTTGAGAAAAGGGAAGTGTAAAACGAAGAAACTCGGACAGATTTTCAAGATTCTGGTTTCCTACCCGACAACAAAGTGTGAGAGTCACCTTGTAGGAGAGATGGGTGGCATAGAATTTTTTTTAAATTTTAATTTAATTTTTTTTAAAAAAAAAAATAAGATCACTTCGTGGAATCCTTGCTGGTTCTGTTTCTTTTCCTACTTTGAAGGGCTGACAACTCTGCTGCCTAAGCAGCTAGAGTCATTTGATTGTGAGATGGGCAGCATACAAATTTAATAAATAAACTTATATAACTAGGGCCTGCAAGCCACTATGTCATAACTAAAGCCTCTGCCAATGTTTCAACATTCCGTGTTCTATTCCAAATGAAAAACAGCAGTTAATATACAATACACAATAGGTTAAGATTGCCGATGGCTTTCTTGAAAGATTACTCTTTGGGACTGAGTCAAATGCAAACTTAATAGGTCTACATGAAGATATTTCAGCGGCATGCTGTACCTATAATGCTTTATTACCCAGAGCATGTTTTCCTAAAATCTGCTTGCTTTTCTGCAATTCTTCCTTATTTAAACCAGATTAAGGGCAACTTATTATGGCAGAGGCTTCTTTATTCCCTTTTCTAAAAATGGGGATTATTATAACTAAATCCAAGACCTTTGGGATGTTTGCTGTTCGGTCAGTGATATGAGTAAGAGGCCGGGATTAATAACCACCAATTAGTATTTTCTTTAGCACTTCCATTGGAATAAAATCACATCCATGGACCTACAAAGGCATCCTTTCTGAATGAGATCAAATTTTCCTTCTGTACTGTTTTAAAAGTGGATGTATTTCTCTCCCTTCCTCCCTCCCTCTCTGTTCATTTACAACAGTGGCTCTTATTCCTTCTTGTAGGCAGGCTTGTTTGATTACTTGTTAGTCTTATCCTTTTGCATTTTTGCTGTTTTCAGAGGATCAGTACATCAGAGTTTTCCTGACTTCACATTCCTTACCAGAAACACAATTGCGAAGTATTTTGAACTGAAAGGAGATATAGATCCCCAAACAGCTATTGATATTATCAACAAAGCTTCACTGGCCTTCTTACAGAGACATTTGGGTAAGTTGCTCTCTTGTGTTTATATTTAATTTTTTTAACAACCTGCATCACTACATGTTGATAAGGTGATATGTTAAAGACAACATCTTTCCACCTATGGATCACAAAATTTGATGCAACTTTAGTGTTTTGATCACTAAAGCTACCTGAAAATATAATGCATATATGCATATAAAATTGAACATGTTACATGTTTAGAGAGAGAGAGAAGGAGAGAGGCACACAGACAGAAAGTTTTGGTGTAGGGGTTAAGGCTAAAAACCAGGAGACTGTGAGTCCTGTTTTTTAAGCAAAAAGCCAACTGGGTGACCTTGAGCCAGTCACTTCTCTCAGCCCTGGGACATGGGCAATGGCAAACCATGTATGAAATCTTGGCATGCAAATTGCAGGGACTTGCCCAGTCAGTCATCAGGAATCAAAAACTAACTCAAAGGATCCCAAAAGTGTGGGGTATCCTCCAATTACATTGACTACCAGAAGGTATCAGATGATTAGTTTCATCCTTATTGGAACTCCTGAGACACAGATAGTTTTTCTATGGGGTTGGAACCCTCTCCTGGAAAATGAGCTTTAGATGACTGCTAAATACAATGCACTAACTTTAGAGACTGTGCAGATTCTGATACTCAGTGGTTGCAATAAGTTGTATTTAAAGACTGTCAGAATGGTATATATACAGTCCAACTTCCCTTAAGTTCTCAGAGCAAAGAACAGCAATTGCTAAATGGTCATACTTCCAAGTATGCGGTTTAGCATGACTTCCAACTGGTTATACCCTCCTGGTAGTCAGTGTAACTGAAAATACCATACTTCAAGAATGGAAGTCATACAGCATCTGTGTCTGCTCTGAGAGCTTAAGGGAAGATGGGCGGTTTATAACAGCGATGGCAAATCTTTTGCGCTCGGCATTTAAAAAAAATCAGAAAATGCCTAACTTGACTCTGTGGATGTATCTCATACACACACACGCCAAAAAAAAGAGAATGAAGTCCAATCATGCGTGTGATCTCTAAGACCTGCTGTGTTCCACTTACCTTTGGGCTCTCTGTTGACAGACCCCTGCAGCCTACCTGAAGCAACTTTGCTCGCACAAGGCGTTTAAGAGAATGCTATTCAGAGAATGCTATTCTACGGCCTCTGAAAACACTGCAAAAGCACAACCTGTTCTCGTGTGATTTTCAGAGACTCCAGAAGCTGTGCAAGAGCATACATCTCACACACCAGTTTCAGAGTCTGGAGGCTGCGCACACCCCAATTCTCACATAGTCTGTGCAACCTTTGAAAATCACATGATAATGGGATGTGCTTTCAAGAATAGTTGCTGTTGGGTGTCAGTGAATCCTGGTGTGTCATCCAACTGTTCTGGTGTCACCTTTGAAACATGTCTCATAGGTTTGCCATCACTGGTCTGTACCATTCAGATTAATCTCCCAAGCATCGGAGTCTTTTAAATACTACAAGAACAAAAATAGTGTTTCTTTTAAAGCTGAACTAAAGAACCAGTCATATTAATACACTTCTTTAGCATGAGTATTTTAATATATATAAAAAGGTTTAGGTTACAGGTCTGTATTCACTGACTAGAGAGTAAATTCTTTCTAAGCCACTGAGACATATGAGAAAGCAAATAGATGGTGCACCAGTTGGCTTGGGACCCTGATACCTGAATGATTTATATCAAACTGGTTATGTACTGAAATATATTTAGAGGCTTTCCTCCAAGTAACCCCTTTATTACAGATTACCTTGTCAACAGCAGAACCTTACCTGTAAAATTTCTTCCCTGAAGATGTGAACATTGCTAGTGGTTAACTTTTTAGTGCCAGGCGTTTAGCTGATTCTCCTAATGTTTTTAATATGTATTTTCTATATTGTATATAAGTTTCTACCTCCTCTGGAAGTTTTATTGAAAAGTGGAATATATTTTTCAAGTAAACATACTTTAAACTATACTGACCTTGCAACTCAGTTTAAAAAGGTTTTTTTCCAGATTTTATAAATAGACTTACAATATGCTGTTTAGATTTATCACTATGACTTTTCTGTTTTCAGCATGTCAGTTTGAGAACATCAAAGCAAACTTAATTTTAATATATTGTAACTTAGAAATCTTCATAATTTCTCTGAATACAACTGAATATTTTCATGTACTTATATGTGCCATCCGATTTGAATTTATCTTATCTAGGTCTCTCTAAAGATTTTAACCAATGGAACCATCTTTTAAATGGTAAAGGACCTCATGTCATTCCAGATACCAATGTTGACTTAACTCCAGGAGTACCTCAGTGAAAATAAACATGAATTGTCCTTAAACATTCCTGTCTAAATGCTGCTTGTTTCATGATAGCTCCATTGGAAAGAGTGTGCTTTAGAACAGTGGTCGCCAACCAGTGGACCGGGGACCACCGGTGGTCTGCAAGAAAATATTGGTGGTCCACAGAGAAATGTCCCCCCCAAAGCAGTCCTCCCAAAGCAATTAATCCAGGCTGCACGGGAGCACAAGGCTACGCCACCCATATGGCCGGCTCACCCACTGGCCCCCACCCTTTGGCCGAGCGCAAACCTTACCTTGAGTAGAGCCACAGGAGCTGGAACTGGAAGGTAAGACCAATGGTGGGGAAGGGAAATCTGTTCCAGGGTGGCTTGCTGATGTTGGTGGGAAAGTTGGTTCCATATTCCAGAGCTACAGTGGTCACAGGACTGGCCCTTTGGTCATCCCGGAGCAGTTCCTCCAGTCCATGGCAGGCCGGTGCACCCGGGTGGAGGAGCAGCTGCTCCAGGATGACCAAAGGGCCAGTCCTGTGACCACTGCAGCTCTGGAATATGGGACTGACTTTCCCACCAACGTCAGCAAGCCACCGTCAGTCAAAATTCGTATTAGTGGTCTGCGGGATTTAAAATTATGAGTTTGGTGTCCCTGATGTTCAAAAGGTTGGCGACCCCTGTTTTAGAACATTTGAACAAAGATGGTTCTCATTTAACAAGACTCATTCAGTAGCCATTCAAAATTACAATGCTGCTGAATAGGAGTTACAACTGGTCCTTGGAAGTTCCAGATATCGCAGTACCACCACAGTCACATGATTGTGACTTGGGCACTTGATAACTGGCACAGATTTCATCCATCACAGCACGCCATATTTGTGTGATAATAATTTATGATCTTTCCTGCTGGCTTACCACAAGCAAAGTCAAGGGAGAAGCAGGCAGGAAGTCAGAAGTTCCAAATATATGAAATCCTCAGTTAATGACAGTAATTGGAGACAGCTGGGATGCCATTGCTAAGCAGCCTGATCACATAATGTTGCACTTTATGATCACATTGCTTGGTGATGGAAATTCGAGGCCCAATATCACTAAGCAAGGACTGCTTGTACTGAGTTGATTTTTAATGTTAACAAAAGAACAAAGAAAGGATCCAAGTGAACGTCGGTTATTAAAATTTCTTTTATTCATAGATGCTTCAGACATGATATTCCTCACATGGATCATCACATGGATTTTTAAAAGCTGAGTCTGACAAATGCAAATAAAATACTGTCTGGATTTCTAAAAGAGCTGGTACTGTAGTTCCCAGGAGTTACACTGAGAGTGGGATGTCATGAGAAACTAGAGATAACCTTTTGGCTTACCCCTATAGTTCAAAGTTAGAAGTTGCTTCTGCAGGAGTATAATAGTCATTATCTTCATTTACTCATCTGAAACATAATTTGTCATCTGGCAATGGATACATTTGGTCCACTAAGTGATGGGATTAGGAAAGTAGTTTATTTGCATATATATTTGATCCTAGTAGGCTACAGTTTCTGCCTTCCCCACATTAGGATGTACCGTCCTCCTTTTGAATTTAAATGTACTGTTTATTTAATTTATATGCCATCCATCTTGCTATCATACAATTCCTAGCGGTTTACAACATGGCTTACTATTACTTCTACAAGTCATGTTTAGTGGCACTGTATAGGATAAACTGAGCTGCTACTACTATAGCTTAATGAATCAAAGTGTAACTTAGGGAGATAACATGCCTGCTATGGGTAACAAATATGGCCATTTGCCACTGTACATTATGATGGGCCCTTGAGTTCTTTTTGCATTACTTCAGCAACCAAAAGACAAGTATGGCCATTAATTAGATTTTCCAATATCTGGATCCTTGTTGTGCCATAACTAATGGAAACTAAAACCAAGAGAAACTGTTTCTATATTTAATGCACTCTGAATATATAATTATCCATTTTCTCAGACACTCCATACTGCTAGTACCTCAGTTATGCAGTGCATACATATAATTTGGTTTTTCATACTACAATGTTGGATCCAGAAATATTGTTTTTGTTGGAAGCAAGCTAAAATCAAATATTGGCATGAGGTTTGTTTCTGCTTACATTTAGAATCCATGTTTGTCACCAAGAATCAAAAGAATGCCTGGTATCCATCTAGCATAGCACAGAGATATAGAATACCAGCTGGAGTATGGTACAGTGACTCTATTTCAATTATTACTCAGGTGCACAATTTGGCAATTTTGAATTTGGCTAAGTGGCTCTCAGTTGACCAGGAAAGTGAGATAGATAAAAACAAAGTACTTCTGCAGCAGTATTTTCATGTTTTTCCCCTTTCACCACTGCAGGGGTTATTTTGAAAATGAAAGGACTTAATATAGGATTAGCCTTACTTAACCCAGATATATGGCTTTGATTTTGATCAGGCCATTTCTGGCTTCTTCCCACTTCCATAAAGTGGGAAATAACAAAATAATAACAACCCCAAAACAAACAAAAGCAGATCTAGCTTTGGCAAAAAAAGAGCCAAGATCATGTCAGAGGTTGATAAGTTTTCCCCATTGTGATTAACAGTAAGCATACCCAGCATATCATGTGAATGCAATTGCTACATTTGGTTTCTCCCTTTTTGAAAGGCTAGAATTTAGGTAAAAGCTAGTTTTGAAAATCAATTGATCTCTCTGAGGGAGATGCATGGTTCAGAAATGTGAAAAATTCAATAAAAATAAAATAAAAGTTTTCAAGATAAGTTACCCTTTGGAGTGCAATTCAAGTGAACAGCTTTGAATGCTTTTACTGATTGCTTAATGTATTTTTATTATAACAATATTTTGAACAGTATTTTAACAGAAAAGTAGAATACAAGCAAAATTGGAAAAATACATTTAAAACTGGTAACCAGTTATGTTGTTATTTTAATACAATCTGTACTCCAAATCAGCTATCTTTCTGAGCTCCTGTTATCACAGCTTTGGTGATACATCATATCTAGATTTCAGATTCTGAGAGTTTTACCATGACTGAAAGACATCTTCTATTTCTCAGTCCTACCACAGGAACACTGCTGCTTTGTTGATTAACCATTTGGAATAAACCTTCTATGCTATCTTATACTGAGGACCTAAAAGGGAACTTTCAGTTCTTTAATTTTTAACAGGTTCCCTGAAATAATAGGAACTCTCTACTACTATCTTTAAAATTGAATAAAGCATAGATGAAATTATGATTAAACGCATAGATCAAAATGATGAAAAAATTCAATATATGGTCAGCTACATCACTATGATCACAAATTTTCCAAATGCAAGTATATGAAACAGAATGAATAGGTTAGATAATGAACAGCAGTACAAGTCTAAAACCTTGCTACTGACTCTTAACAAGGAGCATCATACAAAACAATGGCAAACATTCTTGAACGATAGGAGGGAATAAAAACTCCTATAAGCTCTACTGGTTTGGACAGGACATGCCTGATAAAACTCTTGGTTTCAGTTAGAGAAAATTTGAATGTAAAATGATTTAGCATTGCTCAGTTGTACTCTCAGTGCTGTCACAACTCAAATGAAGTGATGTATTGTCATCTGAATCATGAGTCATTTCTTCCACTGTAAGAAATAAAATAAGTTTATTTTAAACTAAAATAAGTTTATTTAAAACAACCATAACTGTTTACATGTGGTTAAATTAAAATTCTCACTAAATTTACTCACTTTCCTGGGTCATGCTAATGCAATATACAAAAATTCTATTCTTTCCTCACTTCTTGCTCAAATTCTAAAAGGATTTATGGTAATTAATGTGACTAGGTCCAATAAATGCCAATTTTCTACAGGAAAAAGCAAGTTAATTCTGCTTAATGGAAGGTTAAGTATACAAGTAGTCCATGACTTACGAGCAATTATTAACAACCATTCGCAAACATGATGACCCTGGAACGGGTACTTTATAACACATAAAGCACTTCCAGCTGTGGTAAACTATTGTGCCAAGGCCTCCCTGGTCATATAACTGCATTTCACGCAGTTTGTATTTACAACCAGCTGCCATTGGCAATGTTCTTAGCTGGCTTCCCAGGTTGCAAGTGGAGGAAACATTGGATTTGAGGTTCATTTCCCCAGCATGCCAAGGTATCTCCCCTCCCCGATGTTTAGTGACAGAAAATCCTGCAAGTTAAAGAAACAGACCTGAAATATAGTGCAAACACTGGCATCTATGGCGATTCTCAGTCATCCAGGTCATGGTTGTCCTAAAGGTGGTTTTTCAAGAGGCAACCGGACTTTGTTTTTATTTGAAGAGAAAAAACAAAATCCAGTTGCCTCTTGAAAAAGCACCTTTGGGACAAACACCAGCAGTTTCATGATTTTTCTCCTTGGTGGGGTAGGGTGTTAGGCCCTCTCTTTATGGTCTATTTAATGACCTCAATTGAAAGAGCTGGGGTGTTGGTTGTTGAGCAAAGCAGGCACACACTGCAGCTCATGTTGAAAGCATTCCTGAAGAAGGGTTTCAACAATGGGTGGAGTCAAGTCCAACATTGACAGAGCCTACCTACGGGCCCTCTCCTTGCTTGGCCCAGCCTTTCTGTTGCAAAGCCTTGGAAGGGGTGAACAGATTCCAACCTGAGCTGCAGAGCATGTCCTACTCCTCCAGGTCGTTCTCACCACTCTGTAGGCTGACAAGACTAGGGTGCCACATCCTGTCAGCTGGTCCTGTTGCATTCTCCAGTTTCTGGGCTGGCAGTGAAAAACAAGGCTCCACCAACCATGCCATTCTGCTTCTTGTGACACTTCTATCCTGCTGCCTATCCCCTGGCCAGGCCTGTTGAACTCCTTCCACAGAGGAGGCTCTGTCACCCTGCCATGTGTATTCAGGGGCTGCACCCTTGCCAGCACCAGGATCCTGGGCCAGCAATGGGAGGAAGAAGACAGCAAAAGTAGCTGGGAGTGGGGTGGTAGCAGAGGGAATAGGCAAAGGTGGGTACTGTCTAGGATAGTAACAAGGGTAGAGATGGATGAGACAGATGGAGGGGAGTTGAAGAACAGGCAGGTCATGTAGGAAGTATGCTGCATTATTTATAAATGTGGGCAGGGTGCCAAGCAATCACATTTTGATCACATGACCGCAAGAATGCTGCAACAACCAGAACTTTTGAGGATTGGTCATAAGTTCCATTCATTCAGTGACATTATAACCCTTTACAACTACAATTGGGATCAGAATTTCGTGGTTGTAAGTTGAGGCATCCATGTGACTAGACTCAATTTTACTATTGTTTTTACAGTGGTTATTAGCAAATCACACAGTCATAAATCTGAATCTATTCTCCTAAATGGGCACTTTTTTTTTTGCACTTTTTTTTTCGCACATTGCAAGCAGTCATAAATGTGAACCAATGGCTAAGCACCCAAATCTTTAAACAACCAATCCTAAGTTGAGGGCTACCTGTACTGAATACTTTAGTTCTTCAAATAGTAAGAAGTTGTATCTGGAATCCACTCGGGGAGTTGAGTTGTACACTGAATCCATCTAGAGTATCAGTAAACAAAGTCTGCAACTTTAATATTCCAAAATTTACAACTGTAATTGTATGCAGTTATGGTCCTAAGTGACCATAACTGTTATAAAGCAGGTCATCATGTGACCAACTGAATGACCTTTTTTCTAGTGATTGTTCAGCAAACACCACAGGGGAACCTCAAACAGACATAAAAGCAGCCAATTGCCAAAAATGTAGTTACATGGCCATAGGGGCAGGTGTGTTGTGGCATAACAACTTCAGAGATGAGTCATAAATAATGTTGGGGGTAGGTGTGTATTGTAACTTCAAATGGTTGCTAAGCAAACGGTCGCAAATTCAGGACTACCCATATACTTTTTTGCAACTACATTTCCCAATATAAGATCAGTCACACAGGTATTTTTGGCAATAATAATTTACCATTACTGATTGGAAAACTTAATTCACTTAGGAGGAAATCCAATAAGCTTTCAAGGAGTTTGACAGCCCTGGCCTAGAGAATTCATATAACTCCCATTAATAATAGCCATTTTTTGTCAGAGTAAACAATCTTTACACCTCAGATGTTTTAATACTATAATCTTCATAGTCCTTTGGCTCGGATAGATATAACTGAAATCCAAATGTCTGTCGAAAATCCTTATCTAACAGCCTCTTGAAATCTGTCTAGCCATTTCTTGATCACTGGTGCATCACAACCATTTTAATCCACATTGCAACAGCATAAATTGGCATCTTTACAAATTAATCATAATTAAATTCCATCAATATGCATATAGGGCTTTATATAATAGTGATCCCTGTCCTGAGGACTGAAAATTCAAACATGGGAGAAGCAGGAGAGGAAATGGGAAACTAAAGCAAGCAATGCACAACTGTTAAATTGCACACATAGGTTCAATTACATATTAAATAATTTCAGGTACTTTCAACTTTGATATTAAAAAAATGCCCTTGGCTGGCATAGGAATGAGCTGGTAAACAATCACAAAACAGAAAAAGCACTGAAATTTGTGTACAAGATTCAAATGCAAATTTTGAGCTGCCTTAGTTACTGATTTGATGTTTCTCCTTCTCACTGTCACAAACTTCACAATTTGTCCTTCCAATTTCTCATAGTTATTATAGGAAAACAGATGAATTACTGCTTGTCCTTTTACAATCATCACAAAACCTCTTGAGATTGTCAAGAAGCTTTTTTAAGATCCTGCAAGTAGCTATTTCATAGCTAGAAAGGGCATTCTGCAGACACTGCCCTGTAGATCACAATAGAACAGGAAAGGCATTTTCTTGTAGCCACAGATTTGACTTTTTTTGTCTTCAAGAAAAAATATATTAATTTCCCACAAATGGGAAGTAGCCTAATTTAGGATGAAATGACTTAAGGGTTGGTACCTGCAATAGCCCTTAAACCACCACCAATTCCATGGAATTGGCCCATCTATCTAGGATAGCAAAGGGAATGCTACAGAGCAGCATGCATCCTGCAAGCCACTGGCTGCCAACTACTAGGAAAAAGGAGATACTTTGAAAGAAAGAATTTTAACAATAAATAATTGTATACAGATTTGGGGAGGCAATTTCAAATAAACAGAATAGCTGGGGCAGAAATTTTTGGAGGAAAACCAGATCTATTTGCAATATTATGAAGACAGAAGTGGGGCTGAACATTCTTTTTATGAAATTGGTAATATTTCTACTCAGCTGAGAACTGTTACAACTTAAACCATGTAGAGTATAAACACATCTTATTTCTATTTTCATAAATTCTGGAAAATTATAAATGATTTACTTGTATATTTGGCCACGTAGGAAAAATACACTTGAAAAAGAATTGTGAGTAAATAGATTGAATGAAGTATAGTACACATGGTAAAAGGCACAGAGCAGTACATATATAAAATGCGTAGTACAAATTCACATTCATCTTAATTTTTAACCTACCTTCCATTGCCAAGATAGTTGCTGGCACAGAGTGCAAATCTGTTTTATTACTGGACATTGTCTAAGAGGAAAAAGAAAAATAATTTCTAAAAGAACTTACAAAACAGAACAATACTCAATGAGTACCCTATGTTTATTGTTGGGTAGCACACTAAGATTCATTGCTTTTAAACTGTGTTACTTCCTCTGTATGCAATAAGTCCAAAAACACTACATATTGCATCTTGTTAGGCTTCTGTTCCAGAACTGAAATATTACTTAGCATTTCTTATTAGCAAATGGCATGAGCGGGAATAATTACAAAATAAATATTTATTTAATCATTAATTTTATTTCAAGTGTGTCAGGACTGGGAGGGTATGGTGGCCTAGCGGTTAAGGTGCTGGGCCTATCAACTGGAATGCCCGCAGTTCAAGACCCAAGTACCACATGACGAGGTAAGCTCCTGTTCCTGCCTCAGCTCCTGCCAACCTAGGCAGTCAAAAGCATACAACTGCAAGTACATAAATAGGTATCACTTCAGTGGGAAGGTACCGTGTTCCACGTGCCTTGGCATATAGTCATTATGGCCAAATGACTACAGATGGGTTTTTGAACAACACTGGCCCCCTCAGTTAAGAAACAGAGATGAGCACTGCCCATTAGAGTCAAATACGATTAGACAGGGGAAACCTTTACTTTATTGGGACTGAAATGCATCACAAAAAATGGAAAAGTTTAATTCTTTGCATTTCAGTACCAATTCCTAACAAAATTATTTGCTTCTAATGTCTGCACACTATGGCAGCTAGTTGTTGAAGAATCAAGTTCATGTCAATGCCATCCCTAGCCTTTTCTCCCACCTTAACAGCATAATTGGAGAAAGGTTCATCAGGAATTCAGCTGAGAGAGATTTACAGTAGGTCTTATTTACCTGCATAGCACAGTCACAATGTTAAGCTATGTACTGGTACTTGTATGGGCTTCTTAAAGACTTAACCATAATGAAACCACTGAGTGCAGACTCAGGTGGCCGATGGCAGATAGATAGATCTCTAAGTGAATCTGTGATTCTGTGAGCAACTCAATCTGCCTGCCTGCTTTGCCTGATTTTGGGTAAAAGTTGCTCTTTTTTAAATAAAAAATTCAATATTTACATACATGGTGTGTTGTGAGTTAATTTTGTGAGTTTGCTTGCTAGCAAATTTTATGAGTTTGCTTGAAAGCAAATTTTATGAGTTTGCTTGCAAGCAAATTTTATGTGACAGAATCAGGTAGCAGATTGCAGATAGATTGATCTCTAAGTGAATCTAATTCTGTGAGCAACTCAATCTGCCTGCCTGCTTTGCCTGATTTTGGGTAAAAGTTGTTCTTTTTTTATTAAAAAAAATCTATATTTATATAAATATTTATAATATTTACATACAAGCCATGCCACCCAGTCACATGACCACCAAGCCATGCCCAGTCAGCAAGCCACGCCCACCCAGTCACATGACCACAAAGCCACGCTCACAAATTAGGCCACACCCACAGAACCTTTTGTTAAGAAATTTGAATCCCACCCCTGCAATAGACTAGGAGTATTAGTTGCACACTGACCACAGGATGGAAATCAGTTTTATCTCCAGAGAGGGACCTCTATGACCTTCAAAATATCAACAGTAGTTTGCTATGCTGACTGGAGCAGGTGAGATTTATTCTTCAAAATCTAGGAGGGTTGTCAGCTTTATATCTGTCTTAAGCAAATGATAATAATGCATTCCCATAAATTCCGCCCCCTAAATTTTAGCAAAAAATGTTAGTATTCATTATTTTTTATCAATTTTGGTGAGTTTTGTTTTTATTTCTTGCCACTCACTTTGCTTATTCAAGTGGTACTGAATTACCTACCAACTTTAAATCCTGTATGGAATCTGTTCCTAATTCACTGAATTGAAGGAAAAATTAATCACAACAGGTCAGAGAAAAATAGTGCACAAATATCCATACAATTGCTTTTTACTATTTTGGAAAATATACCTGAGTAAGATCTGAATCCAATTCAGGAATCCCATTCCAAACATGTATAGGATTGACTATCTCTTCATTTCCATTTGAAAGATTCAAAACCTTCATTTATAAATAACACAAGATTTAAATATTAATGTCTACAGAAAATTAGAAGACATTGATTTATATAATAGAAACATAAAGTAACATGAACCAGGACACTGAATATATTCAGGATTCCTTACCTTTGTACCTTCAGGAGATATGCCTAAAATCTCCGCCTTGTACCACTGAGTACCAGACTGTACCATGCATTGGGAACCAATATCAAATCCCATTAAGTTGCAAATATTTTCTTTTTTTTCTGCAAGAAATAACACATTGTTTACTTATATTATTATTCATTCTATGTACTATAGATGGGGCAATGAGATTGGCAGTTGCAGTTTACATTGGCAATCTCAACTGATACAAGTAAACCTTGACTTATAACCATTCATTTAGCAACTGTTCCAAGTTACAATGGCACTGAAAAAAAGTAAGTTACAACTGTTGTAGCTTACACTTGATGAAAATCAAAGAGCCTTGGTGGCTCAGGCTGTTAAATGCCTAGCACTTAAGTTCCAGCTGCCTGCAATTAGTGCAGGCTTGAATCCCACCAGGCTCAAGGTTGACTCAGCCTTCCATCCTCTCGGGGTAGGTAAATTGAGGACCCAAGATTGTTGGGGGCAATAAGCTGACTTTGTAAAAATGCCGCTTAGGAATAAGCAGGCATATACAATGGAATGAAGGCTATTGCTGAGCGCATTGGGTTGTATCCCAAAATTGTAAGCCCCTGAGTCTTTGGAGAAGGAGGCATATAAATGTAATTAAAAAAAATATTAGGGCACTTGGCAACTGGCATGTATTTATGAAGATTGCAGCATCTTGTGATCCCCATCTGCAAGTTCCCAGTTAGCTTCCAACAAGCAAAGCCAATGGGGGAAGCCAGATTCCTTAAGAATTGTAACATTTACTTTACAACTGCAGCTATTTGCTTAACAACCATGGGGGGGTTATAAAATCAGGTGCAACTCACTTAACGATTGCCCTACTTAGCAACAGAAATTTGGGTCCCAACTGTGTTTATAAGTTGAAAACTACCTGTAGAGCTCTAAGATTGGGCTTGATTTTATTTAGTTTTATATTATTTGTGATGACACTGCAAGAAGGCAAAGCTATGTGCTTTTAACCATTTCATTATATGTTTGAAAAATACCTATAATTTTCAGAACATTGCATTCCAGAAAAGTCAAGCAGCTGGTATTTAAAATAACATCTTTTAAATTCAATTGTAGTGTTAACCATGTTGGTTCTAGAGTGTAATTTCAAGAAAAATTACACTATTTTGAATTTGTGCCCTGAAACAAATTGGGAGTTAATATCAACACCTCTTGAGTGAAATATGTTCAGTCCTAAAATGAATGTCTGGGAACCTACCAACAAGGGCGGTTTGTAACCAGTATAAGTTCTTCCTTCATGATTGACAGACTCTGAATATGTAACTATTTTTAAAAGGAGCTCTCTTGCCTACCTTAATGACTGGATAGGCTTCTACTGAAATACAAATGGTTATGTCATAAGATAAATTTAGGGTTTCTGTTTACAATTTTCAATTTTTGAAAAAGCAAACATGAATTGCTGCTGTTTTTTAAATATAGAATCCCAATAAAATATCAAGCACTGGGCAGCAAACATTTATACTTCCAACACTTTTCAAGCATAGACTTATGCTGCAATTGTCTGATTTAACTATGTGGTCTCATTTCCAGGTCTTACTAGTTTAGGAATGGGTCTAATTTTCATTCTAGACATAATCATGACAATATACAGGATTTCTTCTAAAAGTTATGACACATGGTGGAACCCAATGTGACAAACCTTTCTCCTTTTGGGAGCTCATTCAGATAGGAGACAGGAAAATAGGGAACCCATAAAGATACCATGACTGACAGTACTAAAGTTGCTGAAACATCAAGTGAAATTATTAGGGCAACACTCCCAGCCATTTCATTCACAAAGGCAAAGTAAATTGTCATATACAGTACCTCTCAGGTGAAATGGATCTAATTAATCATTCTGCAGCTGGATCTGGAAACTACATTCTTAAATGAGAGCTATGCTTTATGTTGGGACAGTTATATAGTATATACTCAATCTTTTGAAAAATAATTGTAAACCCCTCTCCAAGAAATTAAGTTGCCATTATTTTTTTGCCCAGTGTTGTCTCAATGATTTTTTCCACTTAACTTTGCCAATCTGAATTTGCTAACTGAACAAGACTGCAAAATCCCAAATCAGCTTTGTCACATAAGGGTCTACATTAATGCCTTACCTGTATCATGTATTAAGGTTTCATCCACTTCACTTAGCTGTATATTTGTTAAATAATCTTTTTCAACACAAATACTGTCTTTAAAACTTCCATGAGTGCTCATCTGCATTTCTTCATAATTCTTTCCTAATGCAGTTTGCCCTTCTGTGAAATTGAGCTTTTTATCACTTTTTCCAAGTTTACACTCTTCAAGGCCTTCAATGTAACAGAAGTCCTGTGGCTTAACTTTTATTTCTAAAAATGACTGGATTTTATTATCTTCAGGAACAGACAAAGCAGGGTATTGCAAAGAGAGCGTATTATTGCTGGCTTTCTCAGTCAGTAAAGGAAAAGCTTCAGGTGCCATCATTTCTACTATTACATTTTCATTCATTAGTGAAGTATTTTCTTCTACTTTGTGTGCAGACTGTCCTTCCACATATTGTGGTTCAAGTACATGCAATTCTGACTTATTTTGTGCTTCATCGTAAGTTTTTATTCCTATTGTCTTTGGCTGTAGCATGTCTTCCAACAAGGGCATTTTTAACTTCTCTTTTTCTGGCATGTTCTTTACATTATTTAATTGGGGAAACACTTGTAAGGGCTCAAAGTCTGACAACTTCTTTGTATCATCCAAAGGCAACTGAATTTCAGGAGAATCTAGCATTAATATTTCTTTGTCTTCTGTTCCTCCCCGAGATTCAAGTGTATCATATTCAATTTCATAAGTAGGAAGCTGTATTTCAGAAAGACCTGTAGAATCTGTTGTGTTTTTTCTGTTTCCAAATGCAGAATGGCTTGTTTCATTATTAAATGCATCCAATGTGGTCTGCTGGTTCCCTGCATGAAATATTTCATGGGTGATAAAGTGGTGCTTGATTTGATTTTTGGATGGCTGTGCAGATGTTTCTGATAAAATCCTGTCTCTGATACCAAAACACTTGTCTACTGACTGTAATAGATTTGGACAACAGAATACATCTTCCAAACTACTATTTTTGGGGGTCATTGTTGTACACATAGAAATTTCAGTTTCAAATGGCACTGATTTTGAATTCTCTTCTTCTGGATTTCGAATCTGCTCTTCAAGGTTGTAATTATTTGCAATAGTGGAATCATCACTTTCAGCATTATGTTTCCAGAAGTGTTTCACTTGTTCATTGATGCTTATATTTTGACATTCCAATTTAACTACAAACAAGGGAATTTCAAAAGAACCATAGTTCAGTTTGTCCATAATTGTAATCTCTAATGGAAGTTCAGTTATCATATCATAGAAAATTTCATTTATTCCTTCAGCCCATGAACCTTCTTCAGAATTAAAGCCGAAGAGACAACACAAAAATGCTTGTGGCGGAATTATTAACAGTTCATCAGGAATTTGCCTGATCACGTCTATGCTGACAAGTTTCTCAATTCCATAATCAATGTTGATTACTGTCAAGGAACTTTCCTCTATATGACTAACAACTGCTCGGTGAAATAAATTATCACTAGACTTTGCTAGACAAGGACTGCCATTTTTAAGATCATCAATGTGGATTTTTGCATGTTCTTCAGCTTCCTGAAGTTTTATTTCAATAGAACTAATATCATTTTCAGTGAACTGACACCAAAAATATCCTGGATTCTTTGGAGCTAATGAAAAAGCTTTTATAGTTTCACCTATCTTAGGTGTCTTCCAGAGAAATGATTTGCTAACTGAATGTCTACTGTGCTCATCAGAAAGAATATCTTCACATAAGCTTACTTTGCCAATCTTATCAGATGCTTTGTCAGATGTCTCTATCAGGTCATATTTTTTATATTCAAGGCAACTATTAATCATATCAACCATTATATCACCTTTTTCATCACTGAGTGTTATTTCCCATTTGCCTTTTACTTTCTCAACAAATTGACTGTTCATCTGAACCTCACTTGTCTTTTGGGAGAAGTACACCACTGCTTTTTGTGTCCATTCTGAAACCTCTGACATCTTAATACTACCCAGGGTACAATGGATGCTCATTACAGGGAAAGATAAACAGTCTTCAATAAGTTTGCATGTTTGATGAATGCTAACTACCGCAGTATTGCCATAATCAATATACTGTACCTCTACCATTTCACTAGTGGACTCTGTAATAATTACAGCTCGATACCATAAACCATCTTCTGAATAAATCGCACATATTAAATCTCCTACATTAAGCTGTTGCCCCACTAAGCTTGAAACTGTTTTAGAGCTGTTTATTTTCTCAGATATATTATCAAGGATAGGGTCATCTTCTACAAACTGTACATAAAAGTCAGAAAGATTATTTATGTGAGAAACATACACTAAAGATTTAAGACCAGGTTTTATGCTTTTTTGAGGTAGTTCACATATATTTTTAGAAGAATGTGTTACAGATTTGGATTTATTTCTAATATTACTTATCTCCCCATTCTTATGAAGGTCTGCACATTTCATGTCCCTCCAGTCTGCCACATAATTACTTTTGCTAGAGCCTTCTGTGATTCCTAGGAATTCTCTTGCCACCTCTTTTTTAGTTTTCTGCTGAAATTGGCATGTTTTTCCAAAAACAGCACTAGATCTAGTATTTTCCTCAAGTACAGGTTTGACAAAATCTACCAAACCTAGCTCCCTTTCACTGTTTTCTTCCGTATTAACTGAGTATTGGGAAGACAGAGTGTTGTTTTCTGTGTTTTCAGTAATCTCTTTGCTAGCCTGCAAACCTAAACTTTGTTTCAATTTTGCATTGATCTGCATTTTACCATCATACAGTTCAATTATCAATGTTCCATCAGGATCTTTTGCTACAATCAAAGCTTTTAAGGGTTTATCTAACACTGCCTTTTCAAACCATTCAATAGCATCTTTTGGTGGATCAACAATATCAGATAGAGAACATTTTATAGCCTGCATAGGCAAAAGCATTAACTCATAAGCATCATTTGGTACTACAATCAAGTCTTCGTTTTTTAATAATTGCGTATTCCCAAAATCTACAAAAAAAATTTCTTTGCTATCATTTTTTGAAGTTACTACAGCCCTATACCAGCAGTCATCAGTATACTTTGCAAGATACAAATTTCTAGAGGTGGGTGAAGTTTGCAAATTGTACGTTTTGCTTAGTTTACTAATCTTACTAGTTAAATTTTCAAGAGCATTTGAATTCCTAGCAAGTTGGCAGAAAAAAAAACATGGACTATTAATATGGGTGACATAAACAATCTCTTCATTTCCTCTTTTGATATTGTGGGTTGAGTAATAGTATGACAGAAGTTGAACAGATGATACCAAGGGTTTCTCTCTTTGTACAAATGTGGCTAGACCCTTTCTTATTAAAAAATGGCAAGCACTTTCAAAAGGAGTAATAAGGTCAACAATATTAAAAAGTTCTGTACCATTCAATGCTGCTAAAGCAAATATAATACATTTCAGTGACACTTTAGATCCTGAATCCACAAATTCATGAAACGTTTTGATGGCTTTTTTATCCCAAACAAAAGGATCTGTATGTTTTGGCTGAATTAAATTGTAAAGGCTACATCTGAAAGCTTGAGCTTTTAGTTTCAGAAACTCTGCTGTAGTTGCACGAATATTTTTAAATGAAACATGCTCTTTCTTTCCATAATCAACATAAGCAACTTCAACCTCTTCTGGGTAATGAATCTTATTGATGATAACAGCTCTGTACCATTTTTTATCCTCAGAACACTTAGCCAAACATAACAAATTTGGCCATTCATGAAGCTCTGCTGAATGCATACAATAATCCTGAATTTTAGCCATAAGTATATTCAGTTCATGGGAATCCTTAAGTAATCGACACCAAAAATGACTAGGATTTTCTATGTGTGTTACAATCACATCAACTGTACTTCCAAATTCAAGCTGTTCTTCACCTGCCTTTATTTCAGAATAGTTCTGTATCTCACATGATGAATTATCATTGTCATCCAGAGCTGATGAAGAATAAAAAGTTCCCTGACTGGAGTGGTATTCATTTCTCAACATTTCAGCTGCAAAAGCGGCCGAAGAATCATGTTGTTGTGGATGTTTTACTTCATCTGTCACTGGTATTATTTTTTTCACAGGTCTTAAACTCATTGGTTTACGTTCAGGGTCCCCTGCCAATAGCTTGTCTGATATTGCCTGGAGAGTTTCTAGTACTTCATGGTGCTTTATGTACTTTCTCTGGGACATGATTTTAGCCAAATTTTTTTCTCCCACTAGAGAATTATCAAAAAGTTCAACTATATAAACATCTCCTTGCATGCCTAGAACTTTGATCATCAATTCCTTGTTTAGCACAGATTTCCTAAAATAATCAACAGCTTCTGGGTTCCATGGCTGACCTGGGAAAGGATTATCCACTGCACACCGGACTGCCACAGCAGGAAGTTCCCTGAATTGGGGAAGCAACTTCTTCACTTTATACAAGTCAACTACTTCAGTGTTTCCCCAATCCACTAAATACACCACAATTCCTTTTCCTTGAACTTTAGTAACAAGGGCACGATGATAAGAGTTTTCCTTCAACATGACACAGCAGAGGGATCCTACCTTAGGCTCAAGTAGAATACATTCTAGTTTCTTACTCTGAGAATAAAAATCTCTTAAGTTCCGCCGGAGGTGACAAAGTGGTTGTTTAAGTTGCTGCAACTGCACCCAGAATTCTGAAGGGTCATGAAGAAATGACACCTGAACATTATGGTATTCACCTGCCTTCAGACGCACAACAAAAAATGGGGTAGCAGCAATACTAGGCAATATCTCTGACAAAGCAGCAAATTCCTTTTGGACTGAGACACCCAAGCTTTCTGATTCAGTGATTAAACCAGAGATGCATTCTTGATTACTGTGCAGGAGATTTTGAGCCAGGCAATGTGCCTGCACCCCATACAAGCAGTTAAGGTTGAGACCATCTTCCCCATATAGGGTAATGTAATAGATATGCTCAAAGGGACAGTAAGCTTCGATGTGAGCTTGAACTACCTTGCCCAAGAGCAATGTTTTAAGTTGATTAATTTGTGAATGGGTCCAGCCACAACCTCCATCAGTAATACCTTGCAGTGAGCAAGGGTAGGTTACTACTGGCATGCGGAAATATTCAACAGGTAATTTGCGCAGATGTCTCTTTGTTACAAACTCTTTCCTGCCATAATCCACACAAATCACTTGTGCCACTGCCTCTGGTTGATCCTCTTGATCATCTGCTGGGTATGTTTCTAATAACAAAGTTCGATACCAGCATCCATCTATACCTTGGGCTGCACAGGGAAAGCCTGGGGTGGGTAAAGCCTCTTCTACCAATTTTCCCTGTGATACCTCAAAAGCTTGGCACATAGCATCTGAAAGTAGTTGGATTTCTTTAGAAAGGCTAAGTAGCTGGCAATATATTCTATATGGATCAGAGATTTGAGTCACCACCACAGGAACAGTCACATTCAACTCCAGTTGAGGATAGAAGAAATCCATTACGGCATGACCCTGCTTGGACTTCTTGGACTGGGCAGCAGAAGTAAGGACTGGGGGTTGGGACAAAGTGGAAGTTGGCTCTAATGGGACAGAGGCAATCTCAGGAACTTCTAAGATGGTACTCAGTAGGGTGCCAAAAAGAGTAGAGGTAAGACTGGCAAGCCCAAGATGGCGCATCTGTGTCAGCAACCAGGACACTTCCAGCACCACAAGGCACTGCGAAATCAGCACTTTTCGGATGACCCCCGACAGCTCTTTGCCATGTAGGAAACCCAAAAAGTCGATTGCCTCAGCCCCCCATCGTAAATCCGGTGTCTGGGATCCCAGCGGGGTCTTTGAGCCCCCGAAATGGCTGGGAGGGAGCAAGTCTGCAACGATGCATCCCATGACTTCGGACGGCAAGTGGAAGAGTTCGCTGCGGCCCCGCGCCAAGTAATAGGAGCTGGCGCTCACCGTGCGGCCCTCGTCCAGCAGAAAGACGCGGTAGTTTTGCCCCAGCTTGGGCCGGCAGCCGACGATACGGCAGCGGTGCCACCGCCCGCCCAGCTCCACCAGGCACAGGTCACCCAGAGCCAGGGCTTCGCCCTCGTTGTCGCCGTCGCCTCGGCCCCCGCGGTCCCCGGGAGCGTTCGCCAAGCGGGGCCCCACTTTGACCTGGAGGTCCTTCATCAGCCGCAAATATTCCTCTCTGCGTTCGCCGGGTAGCCCCCATAGCCTCACTAGCGGCACGTTAGGGTGGACTTCGACGAAGGATACACGAAAGGTAAACGGACTGCCAGGGATGAGCAACGCGGAGCACATGGCTGGTCTGCTCCTCTTCCCTCCCTTCAAACCGCCCATGAAACGCCAGGCGGCGGTCGACGGCCGCGTTACATAGAAGCGCCTGACCCCGCCCCTCCTGCCCTCGTGCGTTGCCTGGCTGGAGGAGGGCTTCGGGGCTCGCAACACCTGGGACACGTGAGGTAAACAAGGGCGTTAGGAAGGCGTGAGTCAGCAGGATTTCAAGGCGAACTTTTCAGAGGCGCCACGCGTCTGGGGTCACGTGCTGACTGCCGCCCAGTGCGCAGGCGCAGATGTCTTTTTTTTTTAAATCAAACGGTCCCACGGCGGATGAGCATTTGTGGCAAAAGGAGGTAGAATGCGGAGTTTCGCCTTACTGTTCTTTAATACTTGAAAGCAGAGGCGGTCTCTAGAAGGATTTTATAAAAGGGGCTAAAAGTCATGCAGACGTTTTGTCCAGTGCGCCCAGGGTTGGTGGAACTCGCCCAGGGTTGGTGGAACTGGATCGTGGCAACCAAAGGAAGATGAGTCTCTGGTACCAAGGATACTGAAACCAAGAGCGTGAATAATATAAACAGCCCATCAAATCAATAAGCCAAAACAAATCCTGAAAAAAAAAAGTTCAATTCTGGGTTGATAACGTTTGAAAAGGTGATGCCTTCTATCTCCATATTCTTCTGAATGGGTTATACAAGTCTGCTGCCCCCACCATCTGTATTGTATGATCTCATCAGGGTCAACTACTAGAGTTCTTTGGTTAAAATAACTTTATACAGGCAGTCCTTGACTTAAAACAGTTTGTTTAGTGACTGTTCAAAGTTACAACGGCACTGAAAAACATCACTTATCATTTTTCATATTTAGTGACTGTTGCAGCATCCCTGTGGTCATGGCAAGAAAGGTCGTAAAATGGTGGTGCAGGCTATTAAACGCTTAGCACTTAAGTTCCAACTGCCTGCAATTAGTGCAGGCTCGAATCCCACCAGGCTCAAGGTTGACTCAGCCTTCCATCCTCTCGGGGTAGGTAAATTGAGGACCCAAGATTGTTGGGGGCAATAAGCTGACTTTGTAAAAATGCCGCTTAGGAATAAGCAGGCATATACAATGGAATGAAGGCTATTGCTGAGCGCATTGGGTTGTATCCCAAAAATTGTAAGCCCCCCTGAGTCTTTGGAGAAAGGAGGCATATAAATGTAATTTAAAAAAAGGGGGGGCAAAATTCACTTAATTCACTCTCAGTTAGCAACAAAAATTTTGGGCTCAATTGTAAGGACTTCCTGTACTGGACTTTTTTTTTAAGAAGCAACTTTCATTTTTCAATCTTCCAGAAGGATGCAATTACCATTAAAGCTTCTCCAAACCAACATGTTAATATCTGATACATGACACTTTCTAATAGTATATACAGACATAATGTATCACACAAAGAGGGCTGTGAAAATATTTACAGACCCCTCACATCCTGGACATAAACTATTTCAAGTTCTTCCCTCAAAACAAAGCTACAGAGCACTGCACACCAGAACAACTAGACACAAGGACAGTTTTTCCCGAAACGCCATCCCTTTGCTAAACAAATAATTTCTCAACATTGTCCAACTATTTACAAAGTCTGCATTACTATTACTATCACTCCTTATCACCCCTCCCCTCCCCTCCCACTTGTGACTGTATGATTGTAACTTTGTCACTTGTATCCTTACGATTTATATTGACTGTTTCTTAGTATGATTTGATTGCTTATTGTACCCTATGACTATTATTAAGTGTTGTACCTTATGATTCTTGATTCTTGATGAATGTATGTTTTCTTTTATGTACACTGAGAGCATATGCACCAAGACAAATTCCTTGTGTGTCCAATCACACTTGGCCAATAAAGAATTCTATTCAATTGTATGCTTTGAGCAGACATATTAGCAATAGTTTGTAAAAGCTGTTTATACTTGTACAGCATGTTGCATGTATAGAAATGTATCAGTTTGCTCAAAAGCTCTCCAAGACTTAGATGCTGGTTGAAGTTTTTTTTTTTTTTTAATTTTTAATTGATTTTATTTAGTAATTAAACATAACCAAACAAATAAACACTGACATAAACAAAACATAAAACATATACTATAGTCGAACCAAGTACGGCTAGGCTCATGACATTCATTGTCCATCATTTGTTAATTCCAATTCAAAAGTCAGTTAAGTCTTTTTCTTGTCTAACCATCCATGGAAGTTATTCCAAGTTCTGTAATAGTCCGTTTCTTCCTTATTTTTAATTTCCAATGTCAGTTTGTCCATTTCTCGACTCCATTATTTTCTTCATAAGCTCCGCTTCTGTTGGAGTTTCAGTGTTTTTCCACTTCTGTGCAAAGGCCATCCTTGCCGCTGTGATAATATGAATCATTAAATAGAAGATTTCCTTCGGATATGTCTCATTGGTGATTCCCAGTAAAAAAATTCTGGTTTAAAATTAAACTCTACATCACAAATTTCTCGTAAGCATTGATGTATTCCTTTCCATATTCTTGGGCCTTTCCACAACTCCACCATATGTGATAGTATGTACCTCTTTCCTTATTGCACTTCCAACAAAGAGAGGAAAATTTATTGTTCATTTTAGATAGTCTTGCTGGTGTTATATGCCATCTGTAAAATAATTTATACAGGTTTTCTTTAAATGGAATTGCAAGAGTTATTTTTTTATTTCTGGTCCAAATATTTTGCCAATCGTTCAGGGAATACTATGACCAAAATCTCTCATCCAATGTATCATTGTTTCTTTAACAATTTCTTCTTCCAACTTAGTTTGTAGTAATACTTGATATGTTTTTTTAATCATTTTTACATCTGGCCCTAACAAGATTTCATCTAATTCCGTCCTAGTTTTACTAATACCCAATTCCTTTTTGTCTTCTGCGTGTTTAGCTTGGAGTTGTAGATAGGCCCACCATTCCAATTCTATTCCCTGTTCATTCAACCGCTGTCTAGTTTGCAAATCTCCTTTTTCGTCTAACAGTTCTTCATAAGTAATGATTTTATCGTATCTTAGCAAGTGGATGCATCAAAGCCTCTAATGTTGATATCCAGATTGGTATCCAGATTTGTTTCTTAATTTTGAACCAGGTGTGTAGAAGTGTTTGTCTTACTTTGTGTTTCAAAACATAGCTGTGTCCCTTTAAACTATCTTGTCTAAGAAAAAGTGCCATCCTGTCTGGAGATTATAGCCTTCTAATGTTAGTATCCTTGTATTTGTGTGGTTTATCCAGTCTTTTATCCAAGTCATAATTGCAGCACTATAATACACTCCCAATCCGGTAGACCAAATCCCCTCTTTCAGTTGCATCTTGTAATAATTTTAATTTTATCCTTGGTCTCCTTCTTTGCCAAATAAAATTTGATGTCAGTCTATTTAATTCATCAAAAAAGGATTTTTTTAATTTTATGGGAGCATTTTGAAAGAGAAATAGAATTTTTGGTAAGATATTCATTTTAATCGTAGCTATCCTGCCCATAAAGGATAATTTTAAATTGTCCCATCTTGTTAAATCTTCCTTTATTTGTTTAATAAGTGGGTCATAATTGTCTTTCTTGAGTGTGCTATATCTGGGGGATATAATAATTCCTAAATATTTAATTTTTTCGACAATTTCAATGCCCATTGTTAAGGTCAATAATTCTTTCTGTTTACTTGTCATATTTTTAGTGATCATTTTTGTTTTCTTTTTATTTATTTTTAATCCTGCTACTAAACCAAATTCATCCAATTTTGTAAAAGTTTAGGTCCTGAAGATTGAGGTTCTTCCAGAATGAAAAGAAGGTCATCTGCAAATGCCTGTAATTTAAATTCTTCCCTTTTTACTTTTAATCCTTTTATATCATTGTCTTTTTTAATTGTTTTAATTAAAGCCTCTAATGTCATGATGAACAACAGTGGTGACAATGGACAGCCTTGTCTCGTTCCTTTTTGTATTTGAAACTTTTCTGTAAATTCCCCGTTAATTAAAATTGTAGCATATTGTTTTTGATAGATAGCCTTAATTATATTAGAAAATTTGGGTCCTAACTTCAAATATTCACTCTGCTGTAAAATAAAGTCCCATTTCACATTATCAAATGCCTTTTGGGCATCTAAGAATAGCAATGCAGCTTGTTCTGCGCTCCGATCCTCATAGTACTCTAATATGTCCAACGCTACTCTGATATTGTTTCTGAGATGTCTCTGAGGGAGAAAGCCATTTTGGTCCGGGATATGAGTTTATTGAGTATTTTTTTTAATCTCTCTGCCAGGATCGTCATAAAGATTTTGTAGTCTACATTAAGGAGAGAGATTGGCCTATAATTCCCTGGTTCTGTTAGATCGGAGCCTGATTTAGGAATGATAGATATTTTAGCTTCTTGCCATGATTGAGGACAATTCGCTTTATCTAAAACTTCATTGAAAATTTTTACCATTTCTTTTCCTAAAATTTCTTGTTGTGTTTTATAAATCTCTGCTGGTAAGCCATCTGGACCTGGGACTTTATCTATTTTTGTTTGTTAATTGCCACATAGATTTCTTGAAGGGTTATAGAATGGTTTAACGCTTTTTGATCTTCTTCTGAAATTTGTGTGAGATCTGCATTTTTTAAGTATTTTAAAATTTGGTCTTCTGTAACATAACTTGTCTCTGTGTATAAATCTTTATAGTATTTTTGAATAATCTGCCTTTTATCCTCTTTATAACATATATCCCCTTGTTCATTTCTTAATTTAGTAATCCATCTTTTTCATTCTGTTTTTTAAGCTTAGAGGCTAACCAACGTCCTGGTTTATTTGCATTTTCAAATTGGTATTGTTTTGTCCTCTTTAGTTTCTGGGCTAGTTCTTCTTTCTCAGTTAAATTTATTTTATGTTTAATCTTATTCAATTGAGATTTGATTTGCTCGTCTTGTGGGGTGGCTTGTAATCTTTCTTGCCATTCATCATATTCCTGCTGTAGTTTTATTTTCTTTTGTCTTTTTCTCTATTTTTCCTGGCCATATATTTAATAGACACTCCTCTCATCACTGCTTTAGCAGTATCCCAATTGTTTTGAAGGGAGGTGTCATGAGGGTTATTTTCTTGAAAAAAAAATTCTAATTCTCTTGTCAATATTTTATTAAAAACTTCATCTTTTAGAATCGATCTCTGGAGCATCCAATTGTTTGATTGTGGTTGTTGCCCTTCCCATCTAAGCCTAATCATATTATGGTCTGCTAGTGTAGTTGGTTCCATTGTTATGTCTAAAATTCCTGAGTTTAGTTTTTGGTCGCCCAAACCATGTCAAGTCTTGACCAGGACATGTGACGGTTAGAGTAATGAGTAAACTGTTTTTTGTTCATGTTCCTCTCTCTCCAGACATCACTAATATTAAATTCTTTCATGAGATCAAAAAATATTTTTGGTAATTTTTTTTTCTTTTCTAGATTGGTATTATTTCCTTTATAATCTAATAGTTTATTTACGACTGCATTAAAATCTCCTGTAATAAATAACTGTTGATATTGCAATTCTTTGAGTTTATCATATAATTTCTGAAAGAAGAATTCTTGGGGGCCGTTTGGGGCATAAATTACCGTTAATAAGCATTTAATTTGTCCAAGTTCAACTTCTACCATAAGTAACCTCCCGTCTTTGTCAGAGTATATTAGTGAAGCAGGGATTTTATCTTTTATATAAAGTACTACTCTCTTTTTTTTTTTATCTAAAGCCGCAAACATATTACCTAATTTTTTATTCTCTAATAGATGTTTCTGTTTTGGGTGATATGGACTTCTTGTAGTGCTATAATGTCTGCTTTTTGAGTTTGTAAGTGCTTAAAAACCTTTTTCCTTTTTACTGGTGAGTTTAATCCATTTATATTCCAAGAGATAAGGTCAGATAGGTTTGCATTTTTATTGGATCCTATATTTAGCGCTTCTTGTGATTCTGATGTCCATGGGTTCTTCTGGGACTTCTGGTTTCTCTTGCTATCATCTGTACTATCAGTTATATTTACCTTTTTATATGTCTCTAATCTTTTCCTTTCGACACTCCTAGCTTCCTCCCTGTCTTCATCTACTCCTTCCCTATTTAATTGTTGATCAAAAAACATCTCTGCCTTCTCTATAGTATCGATTTTATATTTCTTGTCTTGCCAGGTAACCATTATACCTTCTGGGATTAACCATCTGAAATTAATATTTTGTTTTATCAATTTGGTCGTTAAAAATTGATATGGTCTTCTTAAATCTCTTATTTTTTGGGGGGGTTTGTTTAAGAATTATTATGGTTTTGTGGGCATATTGTAAAATATTATCTCTGGATCTATATAGAATTTCATCTCTAAGTGATTTCTTGACAAATTTAACGTGTATCTCTCTTGGTAGGTTAAATCTCCTAGCATAGTTGGTTTGGACTCTGTACAGTTTGTCAATTTCCTTCATTAGATCTCCTTTTTGCATCTCTAGTGTGCCAGCTAGAATATCTGTCATAACCTCCCATAAATTTTCTTCCCTTTCTTCCTTCACATTTTGGAATCTTAAATAGTATGCAGCTTTTTCTGACTCGAGATGGATGATTGCAGTTTCTAATTCTTTGTTCTCTTTTATTAACTTTTCTGTCAACTCATCTACTCTCTCTTTAATCACCTTTGTTTCTATTTCTAGTATTTTTTCCTGATTTTTCCTCATCTCCTGCTGAAATATTTCAAATTTTTCGTCTATCTTCTGTATCTTATCTTTCAAATCTACTTTAACCGATCCAATTTCCTCTTTCATCTCCTCGTGATTTTTAACCATCATCTCCTGCATGCTTAGCAATAAACTTTGTAAATCCTTGGAGGAATTTGCACGTTCTTTAGGGAGCGTTTCCTCGATTGTCTTTTGTGCAGAGGGACTCTGCACTGTCATGGTAGTTGATAATTGGTTAGGAGCTTTCCTAACTATGCCAGTCTTAGAGGTATTAGTAGTACTCGTCATTTTTTTTCAAATTTCACTTGAAGTTTTTTCGCAATATCAATTAACTTCACTTTTTCCCCTTATTTCTTTCCACCCAAGTCAAGTTTATATCCCAATCTCCTCCCTCTTTTGTTTTAGTATAAACAGATTTATCTTAATACATATAACATAGATATGCTTATTCAATATTTAATTATCCTTATCTAGTAACTCTTCTGAAATTTGGAGCATAAAAATAATTCTTTCCTAGGACAACAATTCTAGTAAAACGCTTATCAATTATATAGTTATATGATTCAGTGGTTTTAGGTAAATACTTATTTGGAATATTAAGATATTAAAAGAGTATTAGCAAACTATTGACAGTTGTTTCTTAATATACAATAATAGTTAGAAAAAGAAGTAGAAAGGCAAAAGGTGGAAGTATGATTATAGAGAAATTTTCAAGTATAAAAAGGGAGAAAGAGAAAGGAAAGAAGAGGAAGAAAAACAAAGTCCGAGAAAGTATCTATCTAGAAGTTACAAGCTTAAAGTTTAGAAAGGGAAAGTAATTGAAAGACTCGTGTATCTAAAGTATCACTTTCACTTCCGCTCCTTCTTGTTGCAGCGTGACTCAGGGAGTTTCTTTTCTCTTCTGCTACTTCTTTCTTTGTTGTTAGCTGCAATCTTCGAAAAGTTTTCTTAAAAAGGTCTGTGTAAATCTGTGAAATCCAAGTCCAAGTGTTTTTGTATTTTATTCAGTTGTCTCTTTTCGGTCTCAATCTTCGCGGTTAACAAGTTGGTTAATTTATAAAGAATCCACAGCATCCGTTTTCAATCAACTCTGCTGCTATCTTTAAGTTGAAATCTTTATGTCTTGTTTCGGCTCCGATCCGAAGTTGTATATATATTTTAATAATATGTACTTATTCAGTTTTATGTATATTATTCTTAGTCTCCTTCTAACAGTTTAAATTTTTGTTTCTATTCTCTTCTTCCGCTCGTCACGAATCTCGCCGCTTGGTCAGCTTTTTAAATTAGAGCTATTAATTTTTTCCTCAGATATTTTCAAAATTGATTATTGGCATCAAAATTATCTTAGTTTGCTTTTTGCTTGCTGGATATTGCTTGGTCTCAAAGCCGTACCTTCGGTTCTGCTTGGTCACCGCTAGTGTAGCTGGCTGTCAGCATTGAAGGGTGGCCATTGCTAGCCTCCCGATCTTCCGCTCTCTCGTTTGTTCGCTCTGGTTACCCCGATTCCGCCGCAGACCGCCGCCTGGGGTTTCTTCCAGGGACCCCTCTCCTTCAGGAGCTCTCCAAGCCCCCTTTGGGCTCTATTTAGCCCCCACGAACGGTAAGTGAAGGATCGTGCTCCGCAGAGTCCTCTGCCCGCACGTCCCTTCTCTCTGATAGCCAACCGGAAATCCCGATGCTGGTTGAAGTTTTAATTGTTGAGAATTAGTATAAGATGACATTGAGCAAACACTGAAACAAAATAATAAATTATCTTAAACTGTCAATTACAAGTTCAAGCACTTCTTAAGTATGTTAATTTATATGCATATGATTCCCAGTTGGGTTTTCTAAGAAATATCAATCAAGGTCTGGATGTCAATTCATTTTATTCCATTTTTCTGCAAATAAAATAATAAAATTTCATATTTAGATTATGAAACTTATGTTTGTACATGTGTGTTGAAGAAATGTGATAAAAGACCTAGCCTGAAGGATAATCCATATACTTTTTTAAGAAGTGTGAATATTTCACTTTATAAAGTGGATTGAATCCAGAATCCTTATGTATATTGATCAGTTTGCCTTGTGTCATAAATGCATTTCTATAGTAACTGATTTCAAAGGGTAACTGGAGGCTAACTGTAATATATTTATTTCTTAGATGTGTAGGTATGTATTGTAGGTATGCAATGCCGGCTGGCGGTCCCCCAACGACGTGCCTACTCTACCGCGGTCCCTGACCTCTGGAACCACCTTCCCTTGGGGCTCCGCCTGGCCCCTGATCTCCGCACCTTCCGTCATGATCTGAAGACCTGGTTATTTAACCAATCCAGACTGTGACCCCTGGGTGGTGCGGTCTTAGAGTTTTAACTTTGGGATTTTAATGTTAATTCGGCTTAATTTGTTTAATATAGTTTTTAGATAATTTATTGTTATATTGTTTTTAATTTGTAAGCCGCCCCGAGGCCTCCTGCGTGGCCTGCATTGGTTGCCGATTGCGCTCCGGGTGAGATTCAAGGTTTTAGTTTTGACATTCAAAGTCCTACACGACATGGGTCCCCAATATCTGAGGGAGCGTCTTCTTCCAATAGCTAGTGCCGGCCGCCCTGTGCGGGCTCATAGGCAAGGACTCCTCGGGGTTCCATCGGCGGGTCAATGCCAGTTGGTACTTCCCCGACGACGAGCCTTTTCTGTTGCAGCCCCCAACCTCTGGAATCAACTGCCTCTGGAGCTCCGTCTGGCCCCTGATCTCCGCACCTTCCACCGCGAATTAAAAACTTGGTTGTTTGACCAACCCGGGCTGTGACCCTTCCTTGGGGGGAGGGATGGTTTTTTAATGTATTTTATTGTTGTGTTTTGTATTTGGGCTTGTTTGGTTTAATGTCTTTTTAAATATTTATTGTTCTGTGTTTTTAGCTGTGAGCCGCCCCGAGTCTTCGGAGATGGGGTGGCATACAAGTTCAAATATAAATAAATAAAATAAATAAATAAGTCGAATTAATAAATAAATAAATATCAGATTCACAAATGAGTGATACAACAAAATTGTACATTGTCAAATGTGATTTTGTATAGAAACAGAGTGCCCTTGAAGGATTTTGGAATAACGTTGCTCTCTGGAGCTTGCAACTTATTTTCATACAGCAGCTTTGCAAAGGTCAGGCTGATAACAGTTTTTATATCTTAGAGGGTGAGGAAGGAGTGCTCAGCTTTCTTCCTCACAAAGCAGAATTTGGCCTTCTCAAAGAGGAAGGAGCACTGAGAAGAAAAATAAGGCTGCAGTGCAGGATATCATCACCTGCAAAAGAGTATCGCATTAAAGGGAAACATTTTTATTTGAGTTTACATGGAAAATAAATTTACTGTTATACTGACTCAGAAAAGAACATAGGCATGCATGAAAGGAAGTAACTCTGTTGACATTCATTATATACTTGGATTTTCAAAATTCTGTTTTGATTTTTTTTTCTTTTGGGAGTAGCCACTGACTAGTAGATAATGGCAGAGTATGTGATCAGAATCAAGGAGTATATTTTTAAAATCAAAACCATAATAGACAGTATAAGTCTTTTAGAAACTGAATACAATTATGCCCCAAAGGTCAGTGGATAATTACATAATATTTGACAGCAAGTTTTTTTCATTTTTCTTGAATAAATTTCAATATAAAGATAAATGAAAACAAACTTTGCCTAAACTTTTAATGTAGTATTTTTAAAATGTACCATAAGCAAAGCAATATATGAAAAGTGACACTGATGTTAATACTGCATTGTGTGTTCATTGGCCAGTTCTGTAGATAATGAAGATGTTGTATTTCCTGACTAAACAGCCTAAGCCACTAATGGTTTTTCCTTATCAAAAATACAGACTCTTGGGCAGCGCATCCACTACTGTATATCAATGCATTCAAATAAGACTATTTGAATAGTGTAGGGATTGCTTGGGTGGGGCGGGGTTGGAAATAGCTGCAACAATTATTCAGGTCTTGCTCTCCATAGGCTAGAAAGTCTGTGGGCATTTCTATGTGGTTACTGTGCTGTTTCAAAAAAATCAACCCTCGACTAGGTTAATACCATGTTGTCATCTTGTCTCTTTGCCACTTACTTCTGGCTCAGCTGAGGAAAACATACTAAAGGGAATCTTTTCATCTGAATTGACCATATGCTTGTTGGTAGAATCCCTTCTTTACGCCTCTCCCCAGTTCCTGGGCTTTAGCCAGCATCTTCTAGTAGCAGTTTAGACATCATAGCAGGATGCCAAGATATTATTTCATAGACGTTTTAAAGGTAACCAAGGGATTTTGCAACGCCTCCTTGTAGTAACTACATGTATTCTGATTGATTGACTGATTTCAGATTACTTCCCAGCATCAACAACTGCAAAACAGTGAGAAAGGACAGGATGCCAATTGAATTATGGCTTCTATTACTCAGCTGGAAAGAGGATTGATTTGAGATCAGCGACAGCAAAGATTATGGTGACAAGGCTTCAAACTGTTGTGAGGAATTTAGGAGTGGAAAAAGTAACAGTGTGGAAGAATTCTGTAAGTATTTAAAATGAAATGAAATTACATCTTTATGGGACATTTTGTGGGGTTTATCATGCCACTGAGAGAGATAAATCTATTCTTCAGACTTAGTGGATGATACTGGAACAATGGAAGTGAGTGGTTATGATCAGCTAAGAGCACTGATGTAAAATGGAGCAATAACAGAGTTCCTTTATAAAATTTAAATTTACACACAGAACTTGCCACTAGGCATAATTTATTTTCTCTGAAGTTTGCTCCAAGCCCGGCAAATATAACTCTGCATTTTGGTTCCACTTCAACTTACAATTACCCATTCTTATTTTGACTATCTCCTTTCTCAAAAGAGAGAGGTACTTATGTGGGCTAGAAAAGATATTATCTTAATATATTATGCTGGTTTATGATCATCATCAACATTTGATTTAATATATTGGAAATCTAAATACTTGAACTAAATTACCTCTTTTGTTTAAAATGAGAACAATGTAAATTCTTTTGAAAGAAGAAGAGAAGAATATGAATAGAAATGAGAGATTCTATTAGGATTCTATGCTAAATGGAGATGACCACCTGAGAAGAGACATGGCAACAAGGACAGAAAACAGACTGCCTCAATGTTGATTATGATTGAAATCCTGTAATCACATGGGTTGGCTCCAAGATGTCTATTTAAGCAGAAACCAAAACTTAAAACTTCAAGAACTGGAAAAGTATAGTACTAAGAATAGAAGTAAAACCATTGATATTGCTGAATCAGAATATGATCTTAAACATAGCAGTATACTGTAAACATTAAATATGAAAACATGAGGTTTTTTAAATCAGCCATTTTAAATGTAGGCACGGAAGACTGCTGGCTTTATTTGACCAAAAGGTTTTGAGCCATAAGAAAGTTGAACTGTTTTGTTCAGTTACAATTTTTCAAAATTCAGTGCCTAGGGGTTTTGCATCCCCCAATATTTGCAATCAAATATTTGCCCATTTCTAAATAAACACATCTTTCTGCTGTTTCTGAAAAATAATAATGAAGTTCCAGGTATCTGCAACAAGTATTAATTGGTGAAGAACTATGAAGAAATGACTCTCTACAAATCAGTAACATTTAGGATAATAGTATATTTGTAAAGACTACAGATTGATTTATTGGGGTTGTTAAATATGTTGCTGGTTGTTTTTCAGGTTTTTTATGTATTAAGCAATTCTATTAACTTGTGCCAGGATTAGTGACATATTAATGCTCCTCCAGCTACCATTTCCAATTGATGTTTATATTGGATGTATTTCTCCATCTAGGAGGGATATAGAAAAACATACAGCCAGCCAATGCCTAAGCAATTCATTTAAAGGTGGCATCCTTGGAAATGTACCATAACACCCTATTAAAATATACCTGGATGAGGTGAATGTAGAGGTAGCAAGCCTCTATACAGGTAGTTTTTAGCCTACAATCATTTGTTTGGTGACCATTTGAAGTTACAACAGCAGTGAAAAAACTGACTTGTCATTTTTCACACTTACAAAAGGGTTGCAGCATCCTTAAGTTCACATGATTAAAATTCAGATGTTTGGCAGCAAGTGTGTATTTATGATGGTTGCAGTGTCCTGGAATATGAGGCACAATGGCTCAGTGGTTCGAATATTAGCACTGCATGGCAGGGTGAGCTCCTGTCATTCACCTCAGCTTTTGTCCACCTAGCAATTTGAAAGCATGTTCTGTGAAAGTAGATAGATAGGTACCACTTTAGTGGAGAGATGAACTGATGCTCTTTGCAATCAGTCAGATTCCTGACAGCTCTGAACCTTCCTGGTTGTGGTACCCACTTGTAAGCTGGGTGCTGTGGGGTGGGAAGCGAGCAGGCCTTGGGAGGAAGGGCTGCTGGTCTTTGGTGCGAAGCCAACTTGCACTCCTGTGGTATGCCTTGGAAAGCAAACAAGTGTGTCCTCTAACAGGATTCTGCAATTGCATTGTGGTCTCCTGGCTACTGTAATGACAACAACAACAATAATAATCACTATTGTGGGGAAAAAGTCTGGTTCATTGATATTCCAATACCAAGTGATGCACGAATTGAAGAGAAACAACTAGATAAAATAACGAAATACTGCAATCTGCAAATTGAAGCTAAGTGATTGTGGAGGATGAAATCAATGGTTGTACCAATAGTAATAGGAGCCCTTGGAGCAATACCCAAAGGTTTGCCTAGATACATGGAAATTTTGAACTTATCAGACCTGAATATTCTGACTTTGTAAAAACCACCTTACTCAGAACTGCCTATATACTCAGATGTTACCTTAACAACTCTTAGGTCCTTGGTTAGGACTTGAACTTTTTAAAAGTTTTACCAGTCCCAGACTGTGAATCAAACTGAAGATTAAAACGATGATGAGGATGAGGATGATGATAGTTGTCAAAAATGAGAAGGTAAAGATCTTGTGGGACTTTCGAATACAGATGGGACTGTCATTTGGAACACAGCATGCCAGATATTACAGTTGTCAAAAACCGAAATGTACAATTTATTGATACCACTGTACCAGAAGATGCCAGAGTCAAAGAAAAAAAAAACTGGAAATAAAATCACAAAATATCACAACCTGGCCATCGAAACTATGTGGTTATGGATGAAACATGTAACAGTGATACCCATTGTCATCAGGGCACTTGGTACTATGTCCAAGAATTTTTAAAAATACATCAAGAATTTGCAGGTTCCTGCAACAACACCAGTGGAACTGCAAAAATCTGCGCTACTTGGAATATCGTACATCTTAAGAAGATACTTGGTTGATTCCTAGGATGCTGGCAGCAGCAACCCATATCAACGATCAGTGCCAGTCAATGATATTTATGATACATTTTTAAATGTTCAGTTGACTGATTTTCATGAGTTTCAAACCATGAATAAAAGAGATATGATGATGATGATGATGATGATGATATCCTGGGGTCATGTGATCCCCTTTTACGACCTTCTGACAAGCGATGTATATGGGGAAGTAAAAGTCATTTAAATAACAACCGTGTTACTGACTTAACAGTTCCAGTGGTTCACTTAATAAGCATGACAAGAAAGTGTAAGGAGCCTCTCCTCTCCAAAAGGAAAATCATCTGGGGAGCAGTCTCCCCAAAATAGGAAGAAAGCTCCCCTGAAATAAAAGCCAATTCTCATCCCCTCGTAAACAGGGAAATAGCCTGAAACAGCCTTTCACAACAAGCTGAGTGCCTGTGAATGCTCCTTGTGAATTCATATTCAGGATCCAGACAGCTCCATTCATGAGTGCTGCCAGCTACACTTTCGTAAGGAGCCAAAACTGAGCAGATTAAGGATACAAAAACAATGACGCTTAAGTTTACACTCCCCCACTCAACCTCAAGGACAGGACATGACCTCTCAGACACAACAGGAGTCAGGCAACAATAATTAGAATACTAAAAGGGCACTCTCAAGCACAGATTAAAGTACATACAACAGACCTGGGCATCTAAATCATAAAGCCCTAAAACCACATGAAAATCCATCTACTTACCAGGCTGTATTGTCAGCTATTGTAGAACCAATTATTGATGGAGTTGCTCCTGACCACCAATAAAGAAAACCTTATTTTCAAGCAGCTGGCTTCTTTCTTCATTTGGTGGCACCCTCGTTTCTCCCAGCTGGGGACTCAAGCCAATTCTTCCTACGAAAGGTCATAGAATGGGGCAAAACTCGCCTAATTGTCTCGCTTAGCAATAGTAATTTGAGGCTCAATTGTGCTTGTGAGTCAAAGATTACCTGTATACCAATCCAGTGGCCTGTCCATCTCATTGTCATGCCTCTAATATTCAAAAAGCCACCCTCCCAATTCACTGAGGAAGAGCCACCAAGATCTATGCAGTCTGAAAATGCAATCAAGACATGCCTAGTGGACAATCTATATGTTTCAGATTGCCCATCATAGCCATCTCCCCATTGCCATGTTGACAATTGCCTTTACCTAAGGAATACCTCCTTATAAAATCTTTGCTTTTCTCTTGGTGTAATACCGTGTTTCCCCGAAAATAAGACCTACCCCGAAAGTAAGACCTAGCACTATTTTCTAAACCTGCCCTAATATAAGACCTACCCCGAAAATATGACCTAGTGTAAATCTCCAGTTCCAGGAAGACTTTTCAGGGAGCAACCTGCAGAAACACCCCTACACACTCACACCCACTATTTGGCACCATAAATATATAAGACCTACCCCGAAAATAAGACCTAGTGTGTTTTTGGGAGCCAAAAAAAATATAAGACAGTGTCTTATTTTCGAGGAAACACGGTATGTATGTGGCCTAATTCTTCATGAAGGCAGTGCAGATTATCAACATAGTGTTAGGGCCTTTACCATCTTTTTGAAGATGTTTATATGCATACCTCATTTCTCTCTCTCTCTTCCAGTCTGTCCTCAAGAGAAAAGCTTGTTCTATGAGAATCAGGAACTCATTGTATCAGGTACTCATGCTGATTTATGTCCAGCAGAGAGGATAGCACCGTGATGGAGGCCATGTGATCTTCTTCTTTTTTATTGTTAAAGGCACATGAATTCTATCAGACAAAAAATAGCAGTAACTATAACGCTAAGCATGACAGGACAAGCAGCAAATATTTAGCTGTTCCTTTCCGCTTTTCTAAAAGAAGGATATTGTACAATATGTGTCTGTTGAATTTTAATTCTCAAGGCAAATTTGAAACAAAGAATTAATCTTTTGCCAACAAAGCACTTGGCTGACATAGCTATGATGACTCAGGTGCTGATTAGGTTTGCCATAATTGATATAGTCTGGGCTCAGATGAAACACATAATCATGTCCTGCTTGCACTAGAGATGATACAGCAGAGAGAGCAAAGAGTTGGGGAGGGGGGAAACTGAGCTGATGTCAGTCTATGTGGTGATGTCATTGCAATGAGAAATAGATTTGGCCAGCGCTAGGCTTTGCTTATTTAGCTGGAGGTTGAATTAGGCAGAGACCAGGGACAATAGAAAAGCTGGTGCCTTCCTCCTTCCCTCCCGCCCGCACCCGCCTTCCTCTCTCTCTGTCTGTTTTGAAGTAGCATCCTGACCAGCTAGGAGTTAGAAAGCTCTTTTATTTTCTTGACTCTGGGGCTACATAAGCTCTTGATTTATGTCAGGAAGGAGATGCCAGCCCATGACATGGACTGTGATGTCTCTTCTCTAGTTGCCTGTGTAGTGGATATAGAGGTATTTACCAACCAAGATGTTAAGGTATGTGCATGCTTTCATTCTGCAGAGCTGCTTCTGACAAGGACACTTGCAGGATGACAAGAACGTTTGATGTCCTGCAAAACAAGCCGATCAGATTGTCATGATTATTACCATAACAACCAGAATATTAGGAGTCTTGTATGAAAAGATTAGGAAGCTATTTCTTTATCTTGTTTTTAAAATGGTTTTGTATTCTAATAAATCTAAGAGTTGCATCACAAATGAAACCCTAATTAAATAGTAAATCCTCAGTTTTCTCAGTCTAATGCCTTATACAAATGACCTGTCTTTTAAAAGTAAATTAAGGAATTAATTGTAAATGCATGTGGATGTATGTTCTCTGAGTACTGTGCTGAAGCTGTGTTGACCTTCAGGTGTTTGTATGTGAATGTATTATTTAACTGAAAAAATATATGTGGCTTTGCACTGCATAGCTAATAATGTGAGTGATTCACCCGTGTTAAAGGATTATTTCAGCCAAAGTTGGATAGTTTTACTTTTTTACATACAATTTTGAAAACTTGAACTGCATTACTCTGATTTTATCTTGAGCTCCTGTTGTGTAACATCAATAATAGTGATTTCCCCCCTTTTTGTTGCCAAACATCTTAAAAATTAAGAAGAAGATTCTGAAAACTATTAGTGTCCCTAGTCAGAAAAGCTTTCCTTTTAAGTGATATTTGTAAAGAGCACAGTGTATTGCATCTGTCCATCTCACTACAGCAGCATAAGGGAAAAGAAAGCTCTGAAGCAGCAGGCAAAAATCATTGCTGCAAATTAAATTATATTGTTTCAGTGGCAGAGGGTAGATGAAATATATTATCAGTTCGTTTATTTTTTTAAAAATAAGTAAAATTCTGAATACAGTAACAGCTAGTATTTCATATTCACGTTAGGAGCATGTGATAAGATGAAACTCTCCTGGGCTCCTGAATTTCTTTCCCTGCATTTGGGGGGTTGGAGGAGAATGTGTGTGTGTGAGAGAGAGAAATGGGGGAGGGAGAGAGGGAGAGGGATGGAGGTTATGCATGCAGTAGCTTCTGTTTGTTGCAATCTGAGAGTTTGATGTAGTCTGTATAATGTAAAGATTAGAGTGTAATCAAATACTAGAAATATATTAGAATACTTAACAGCATCTCAATCAAAGTAAAGTATCTCAACCAATATTTAACTATCATTTTTCTTTTAAGACAAGCCTAGAATCTAAAGCCATGGTCAAAGTCACTGCAGTATATAATGGTACTCCAAATATAGCCAGGCTGCGAAAAGGCAAGGGGATGATCACCAGATTCAGTTTTCTGGCAGTTTTCAATGAAAAACTTCCCCCTGATGGCAGGGGGTACTCATTGTTATATATGTGGAAAATGAGTCTCCTTTTCTTAAACTCTTGTTCTCACCAAAAAAAATTGTCCATTCAGGCTTCTTTCAAAACAAGCCACCAAGGAGAAGGAGTGAACAGCTATAATGTTACTCATATAGTTGATGCCACATACATGAAGCCAGGATGAATGAATGAAGACAGGAAAAAAGAAAGAGTTGGAAAATGCTGGGCATATTTCTTGGTAGCTTATAGCCAGGAGAACTGGGTTTGGATCCTGTAAATCCATTCCAAAGCATAGGTTCAGGGACAAATGTTGCAGATTTCACCCAAGGGAAAGAGACAACTGCAGCAGTGATTTCCAAGGAGAACCATTTGGGGTGTCCACATGGACTAGGGAAGACTTTCTTGGCAAAAATGCCAGGAGACATTGGGAAGGGGAAAGAAAAAGGAGAGAGGGAATTTAGTCTCCATTGCAAGGAAGCTACCAAATTCTTCAAAGGCTGCCATTAGAAAGAGTCCTCTCTACTTTTCATCTGGAGCACTAGTGGTACTCTTGGGCCTGTGCAGTGAATTTTTTGCCCACTGATTGCTTTTCCCTTTTGACCTCCCCTGTTAGAGAAGCAGAGGACAGATCTCCTTTGCTCCTCCCATTTGTGAAATGATCTAGATGAGATATAATTTCTAGAAGCAGCAGTGGTGACTGCTTTGGCTGCTTGCTCATTTTCCTGTGCAGGGTGGGGGGTAGAGCAAAGGGCAACAACAGGTTAGACAAGAGGCAGCAGCGACCCATATATGCATTTGGGAGGGCAGTTGTCAGGAAAGGAAGGAGAAGCCACTACCAATACTATTTTACATAGTCAAGTTAATGGGCATGTTGGTGAACATCTCCCCACCCCACCCCAATGGGCAAAATCTTGAACAAATGCAACAGGTGATCTCTCCGCCTTTCTTTCTCTCTCTTTCTTTTAAAAAATAATTTTTTCACAAGTTATAACCAACAGATAAACTGTTCGTAGATATTGGCAATGAGGCTATACTGCTTCTATTTTACAATTTCAATTTTCTTTGCTAAATAATAGAACTCTCTATTATCTATCCATCCGTCCGTCCGTCCGTCCGTCCGTCCATCTGTCCATTTCCATCCATCCTTCCTTCCATCCATCCATCCATTCATCCAGTTGCAGAGTGATGGAGAGAGAGTGGGAAATGATATTTAGTTTAATTTATATTATCTGTTTTGTTCCTCCTATTGCCAAGGAAATCTAAAACAGATTAAAGAAAAAAATTGCTCAGTTTATTGAAATTCTCATACAAGCGACTGTAACAATAATGGATGATTCATTAGCCATATCACATTTATAATAAAATATATGCCTAACATAATTTATGAATATTACTAAATTCAATGGATTTGTACTGGTACTTCTATAGACAAATTTACAAAGTATTAGTTTACCAGTTACAAGTAAAAAAATAACTTGTACTGTACATTTCTAGAATGCTGACATAAAATACATCAAAGCAAATGAAAGAACTACAATGCGTTTGATGTAGATTGAATGCCAGTACCCTCCAGAAGAATTATATTGCCCTCATGGCTTAGTTGTGGATTTTCTGGAACTGGAATAGGCCTATTGTCTGATCCAGCAAGATTCCTCAATTGTGCTCACATTAAATATAATGGCACAAATCATGGAACCAGAGCAACTGACTTAAGAGCAGATCATAAGGAAGAGTGCTACATCAATATTATGGTTTTATTTCTTGCTGTCTTTGATTTTTACCTTTCTACTTTTTTTCTTTCAGATCAAATCTTTATTGTGGTCAAAGACCAGCAGCATTAAAGGGTGGGTTGCAGCCAATCAAAAAGCATAGAAAAAAACATCAGAATCTAAACAATAAATATAAAAAGATAAAAGATATAAAGCAGAAGTATATATATATATAAAAACAAAATCAATAACCTTTTAGCTTTTTATAATTATTATTTTAATTTAATTTAAATAATAATTATTTAATTTATTTAATTGACTGTACCTTGCCTTCCTTATGCTGGTCTTTGGCCATAATAAATATATGATTTGACCTTGCTTTCTGCAGACAAATTCTGCTTCCACTCAGCAGCTTTGTCTCCTTACTCCCAGGGAGGGAGGCAAGGTGACCAAGCATCTCTCTGGTACTGATGGCATGGCTGTTAGGCTTTGCCTTCTCCTCTTCTCAAGGTTGGCGTTAATAAAATTGTCACTCTAACCCACCCCTCCTCAAGTGTGCAGTATAGTGTAATTGGCTCAAGAATGTGTTTCTCCTGAAAACAGAAGTGGCAATGGACTTCCTCCCTCATGCTTCATCTCCATGTGCTGATTAAAACAGGGTTCCTCATCTACGTTGCAATATGGATTTATAGCATGTAAAATGCATACTAAGCTTCTGACTTATTTCATCCCCCTCCCATTGATCATTTCTTTCCCAAACATTTGTCATTCTTTGCCTGCTTGGATTGAAAGCCAACACATGAGCTTAAACTGAGATTTTAAAGAGAGGAGCAGCAGTTTCCTCTTCAGCAACTTAATTCTGCAGGTGATTGCTAAATGACCAGTAAAAGTGAAAACAAAAGGAAGGGTGAAAAATACCTCTCTCTTTTACACTTCTACAGGTGAGAAGCGTGCCTATTTCACAAGAAAATTTGGAACATTTTAAGTCTCTTTCCAGCAAGGAGGCCTGTGTGTTCTTCTTTTTTTGGTATTATTTTGTGTTTCTTATTGATGCTACACACTGGCCTGTAATAAGAACTCAATGGGACCATTGCTCCATTCCAGGAATCCGTAGAGGGGATTCTTTGGTCAAGCATAGCAACATAGCAATCTGCTTTTATACACTTTCCCAACACCAGGGACAAAGTTATGGCTGCTTGTTATGTATATGTACATAACGTAGTTGGGTTGACAATATATAAAGCACAAATATATATGTCTGTAGCTTTAAGGAAAAATACTGTAATGTATTATGCTATGTTCTGGTTGGTTGAGTATGCTGCAAGTTGCCATAAGGGGGAGCTATAGATCATGGTTTAACTCTCTCTCCCACTGAAGATCTCTCTTGATGCTGATATTGATTTTCTCTCTGACTGAATACGGACTGATACTGACTAACTCTGTTTACTTTGATATTCTGTTGATATCGAAGATTATCTGTTTTATTATGGTTTGATATTTGTCTGCTGTAAAAGACGTGAAAAGGTTTGTCTGCTGTAAAAGACATGAAAAGGGTAAGAAGACTTTATAACTGGATACTGCTGGACTGTTAAAACATGTATGACCTGGACTGTTTATTTGGACTGTGCTATTTCTTGGAGTAAACATTAACACAATTTGGTGTATCTCTGTGTGGCTGTGTATTTATTCATAACTGTTCTCATATCCATTTCCATGTGCATATCCTTGTTACACAAGGGTTACTCTTCACATATCCTAATACTACTGACTTGTTTTGCTACAAATTCCAGTTCCTTGTCTTGAAGGGATTTTATAATTCGACTTTCAACAAACTTCAGAAGTGTAATCATATGCAGCAATATCTTCAGGGATGGTCAATGACATCAGAGTAGTGAGCACAAACAGGAAACTGAAGCCCTGTCTCTTTTTGCATATTTTAAATGCATGTCTGAAAGGAATGGGTCTTTAATTCCTGGTCTTGTCCACCATTCTGACTCTTGCTAGGGTCATCCCTGATCTTATGTCATCAGCAAAGTCTTACTTCACATTCCCGGCTCTGAAGAGGAATGAGGCTTGCTAATCTAGAAAAATTGCCCAAACTGGCATGGAATAATCTCTCTGGTCTAGCTTCCTGCTCCCAGTACAGAAGACACCCAGTAAAGCTAATGTATTGTCTTCTAGTCCTCATTTAATGACTGCCTTGTTGCAGTGATGAAAAAGTAATTTTGTAACTAGTCCCAGGGGTGGGATTCAACCGGCATTACTACCAGTTCAGTAATTATGTTTTGCATGCGCATGCTTACCAGATGCATGCTGTGCGTATGAAATAAAACTAAAGTTGTGCTGCCCGGACAGCTGATAAGCGCTGTGCGCGTGTGTGCAGCACTTGAGAAATGCCTTTTTTTTACTGCTTTTTCAACCTCAGCTGTGCCGCTCAAAGCAGCTGAGGTTGAAAAAGCAGGAAATAAAGGTCAGGTAAGACCCTGGGCAGGTGGGTGGGCCAAACAGCAGCAGACACAGAACTGGTTCTATGTCTGCTGCTCTTCTGAGCTACCGGTTCTGTAGAGCTGGGCAGAACCAGTAGCATCCCACCCCTGATTAGTCCTCACCTTTACTATTTTTTTCTGGCCTATAAAGGAGATAATGGCTGAAGGAAGCACAGACACTTAGTAATCACATCCCATAATAACCAAGTTGCTCCCAATTGTGGTTGCTAAATGAGAACTACCTATTCAATTCAAAGGGCCTTGGTGGCTCAGGCTGTTAAATGCCGAGCACTTAAGTTCCAGCTGCCTACAATTACTGTAGGCTCGAATCCCACCAGGCTCAAGGTTGACTCAGCCTTCCATCCTCTCAGGGTAGGTAAATTGAGGACCCAAGATTGTTGGGGGCAATAAGCTGACTTTGTAAAAATGCCGCTTAGTAATAAGCAGGCATATACAATGGAATGAAGGCTATTGCTGAGCACACTGGGTTGTATCCCAAAAATTGTAAGCCGCCCTGAGTCTTCGGAGAAGGGCGGCATATAAATGTAATTAAAAAAATCAAAGAACACTTGCTCCAGCAAATAGTGAGATTGATCCATTGAGCTGACACGTTGAAGGTTCCATCAGCCAAGGATTGACATTTGGTGGGTCTCAGGAGATGTACCTTCTCTGCCATGGCACCCGCCTTATGGAACATCCTTTCCTCTGAAATTAGATTAGCTCCGTCTCTTTGGATATTCCAAAAGGCTCTCAAAACCTGGTTATGTTGTCAGGCCTGGAGTTCCCAGGGTGCTGGAGATTTGCTGAGATACCTCAACTGTTGAGGTGGCCATTTTTATTTTTCTTATAGCCTCATGTTTCTATTTTAGGTTTTTATATTAATATGGATTTTTACATTTGATATATGTAGTTTTTACACTATTGTTTTAACTGATTGTTGTGTGCCACCCAGAGCTGCTTTTGGTTAGATGGGTGGCTGTATAATTTTGATTAATATTTTTTTAAAAATAAATAAATTAAATCTTATTGCTACTTTCTTGCTTCAGTTAAAAGTCAACTGCTGTAATAATTGAGAATGCATCTCCTGGGATTAACTACTATTAGGAAGGACTGCTCATTTAGATAGCTGATAATTAACATGTGTTTTTGCTGAAATCCTTACTATTATGCACCACAAATAAATAAAACTTAGCTGAAACAACATGATGGCTTGTGCAAGCAACATTTGCCCTGAACCAAATATTTCCTGGAAGACTGAACTCTGATTTTAGCTGCATGAATTAGGATTCAATCAAGAGCATATTTAAAAGCCCTCTCTGGAAATTTTGTTGCTAAAGGTTTATGGCACATAGAATTAAGAATTCTATATACCTTTCCTCTAATGAAACAGATTAGATACAGGATCAAGCCCACAAGTATTCAACATTAGTAAAATCAGTCCAATTTACTCTATCCGCTAGAATATGCAACACAATTTGTCTTAGTTCACTGAATGCCTAATGCACAAACAAAAATTGCCTCCTAAGCTGTTGATATCAAGACTGTAATATTTCTTTATTTTTGCTAGGCTAAGACAATTATGTTATTCTGTGCCAAGAAATAAATAAGAGTTTTGCAGTATGTTAAGACTAACATGTTAGCTTCTGTGCCCCATAGCCTACTTTGGCAGATAAAATTAGGAAGAGGAAACAATTAAGGCAGAAGGAAATGTAATACAGAAGATACAAACAGAATTATTTTCTAATGTAATTATTTATGATTAAGTACAGGACAGGTATTCTTGCACTGGAGAACTTAATGCATATATCTATGGAGATTCTCAGCAGTCCAGGTCATGATTGTCCCAAAGGTGCTTTCTTTCAAAAGGTAACTGGTCTTCCTTACCTTGCTAGAAGACCTTTTGCTTCTCATCCAAGAAACTTCTTCAGTTCTGACTGAATGGTGGAGAATGGAAGGATTGATATTTCTTACAGTCATGAGGTTGTTAGCCGTCTTTGTGAGAGTCATTGAGGCCACTTAGAGGTTTATCTGTGCCCTTAGGGTCACTTCAAGGTTGACGCAGCCTTCCATTCTTCTGAGGTGGATAAAATGAGGACCTAGATTGTTGGGGGCAATATGCTGACTCTGTAAACCACTGAGAGAGGGCTGGAAAGCACTGTAAAGCAGTATATAAGTCTAAGTGCTATTGCTATAATACATGCCCTGTGATAAGAATCTATGATCTACTCACCCATATTAGAAAGTCTGTGGCACACAGTTTTGTAAATGGCTACTGTTAAAAACGTCGTATTGTTCCCATTTGCTCCCTTGAGCCCTGGTGGTGCAGTGGTTAGAATATAGTATTGCAGGCAAACTCCGGCCATAGGCTGGAGTTTGATCCTGATGGACTCAAGATTGACTCAACATTCCATCCTTCAGATGTCAATAAAATGAGGACCCAGATTGTTGTGGGCAATATGCTAACTCTGTAAACCACTTAGAGGGTTGTAAAACACTGTGAAGTGATATATACCAGTAAGTCTAAGTGCTATTGCCATTGCTCCCATTTGTATATTGTATGACCAGGACAATGTTTTCTAGTCCTTTGAGATATGATTACTTTGAGCCCTGGGAAAGAGGCAAGGGCAAACCACCTCTGAAAAACCTTGCCAAGAAAACTGCAGAGACTCATCTAGGGTCAAAAGGCACACAGAGACACACACAAGTAGGATACTGTACCATGTACCAAAAGTACCATGTCATCGACACAAGTTCCTTGCCCAAATTCCAAGACAGCCACTATTTTTAGATGGCATGTCCTCACAACAGTTTCAGTCTGCCTGTCAACTCCCTACTCAAGCTGGCTGAAGTTGGATCAAGTTAGGATTGATGTTAGGAACACGGCATTTTCCATCCAAAAATGGAAGATTTCCTATGGAGACATTCAGTGTGACTTGGGAGTGTTTGGGGGAGACTTGTTGACCTGCTAGGCTGTAACTGATCCACAGCACAACTTTCCCCTCCTATCTCCCTTTGGGGCAGGTGGGGGTGTGTGTGGAATCTATGCTTCTGTAGCTATTTACGTCCAGGCCAACCAAAGAAAATTGACCCTTACTAGTTTAGCTCTTTTCTTTATTTTTCTTGTGATTCATTGATGGATATTGACCTTTGGGAAGCAGGTAGGCAAATATGCCACCAACAACAGATTAATGTGATGGGGATTCTTGGGCACAAGGGATGCAATAAGAGTATGAATTAGATCCTGAAAAATACATGAAAAGAGATGAGGTTGGAGTGAAAAGGAGTGAGATAAATTGCAAGGAAGGGATTAGAATTAATTCAAATTATGCAGTTCCCAAACATTGTATGACTTTTTAGCATAATCACAGTAAACTATTCCTCAACCCTCCCCCTCCCCCCGCTGGTCAGATTGATATATGTGTTGATTATTGTTTTACTACATGTACTTTCTTTATATGGTTTCATATTATGTATGAATTGGTGTACTATGATATAAAATCAATAAAGGAAAGAGTGTGGGTATATAAAGATAGTTTAGTCCTAAAATTCAATTCTCATCGTTGTTTTCTTATATTTATCACATTTACAGAGATACAATGGGTTTTCAGGATAACCAGATAACCTTTTTTTTTACCATTACAGGAGAAATTTGAGAGCTTGTTCCGTGCTTATGATGACTGTGTGACATTTCAACTGTTTAAAAGTTTTCGACGCATAAAAATTGACTTCAACAACCCCAAATCAGCTGCAAATGCTAGAAGAGAACTTCATGAAACACAGTTCCAAGGGAAGAAACTAAAGCTTTACTTTGCAAAGGTAAGATTCTTTTTTACCCAAGCATTTTCTTCACCCAGATGCAGGTGAGGTAATTTAGATTTTTGAGCATCTTAATGTCAGACAAGAGACCAGAACTAATCATAAGAATGTGTGTATGGGTAAAATGGACAAAATATGAATCAATCCGAATACAGCTGAAAGGGACCTTGTGGGGGGGGGGTCTTCTAGTCCAGCTCTTCAAACAGGAGATCCGATACAATTTGAGACAAGTAGCTGTCCAGCCTCTTCTTCAAAACTTCCATTGATGAAACACTCCCAATGTTTGAAGGCAAAGCTGTTCCACTGGTTGATTGTCCTCCCTATTAAGAAGTTTCTCCTTAATTCCAGATTGCTTCTCTCCTTGATTAGTTTCTATCCATTGTTTCTTGTTCTGCCTTCAGGTGCTTTGGAAAATAAGTCGATCCGCTCTTCTTTGTGGCAGCCCCTCAAATACTGGAATACTGGAGAGCCAACTTTAGGCTGAGAGACAATTTGATATAGTGGCTAAGATACCAGGCTAGGCTAGAAACTGGGGGACTGTGAGTTCTAGTCAGACAGCTGGGTACACTTGGCCCAGTCACTTTCTCTCAGCCCTAGGAAAGAGGCAATGGCAATGGCAAACCACTTCTGAAAAACCTTGCCAAGAAACCTTGGTGGTGCAGGAGCCTTGGTGGTGCCAAGGAGCCTTGGTGGCTCAGGCTGTTAAATGCCTAGCACTTAAGTTCCAGCTGCCTGCAATTAGTGCAGGCTCGAATCCCACCAGGCTCAAGGTTGACTCAGCCTTCCATCCTCTCGGGGTAGGTAAATTGAGGACCCAAGATTGTTGGGGGCAATTAACTGACTTTGTAAAATTGCTGCTTAGTAATAAGCAGGCATATACAATGGAATGAAGGCTATTGCTGAGCGCATTGGGTTGTATCCCAAAAATTGTAAGCGGCCCTGAGTCTTCAGAGAAGGGCGGCATATAAATGTAATTTTTAAAAAATAAATGTTTAGGGACTAGTCTAGGCAGTCTCTGGAATTGGGCATGGTTGCATGGAAGAAGAAAATCTTATGTCTGTCTTTTTTTGCTCCAAGATAAATAAATAGATAGATAGATAGATAGATAGATAGATAGATAGATAATTGAAGCCAAAAGAGCTGCTAGTCTGAACTAAAACGTAAAAGTGTTTTGGGAGCTTTGTCATGTTATGATCTCTGTTTTCTTTATAGTATCACTTAAAACAGTTTCATCTTGTCATATTGCAGGACCAACCAAATTTACATAGAGACAACATGAATTAATGTAGCTGATGATGAATTCACTATTTCTAAATATATCACTATTGGTGTCACTATTTCTAAATATATTCCTAAACATGATAAATAAATTACTAAGATGCAATGGGTTAGAACTTCATTGTTCTCGAGGTCTAGTGTATTTCCCACTTTATATACAGTATGAAACCACGGGGAACATTTTTAACAGAATAACAGAATAAGAGAGTTGGGAGGGACCTTGGAGGTCTTCTAGTCCAACCCCCTACTCAGGCAGGAAATCATATACCATTTCAGACAAATTGTTGTCTAATCTGTTCTTTAAAATCTCCAATGCTGGAGCACCCACAACTTCTGAAGGCAAGCTGTTCCACTGATTAATTGCTCTAACTGTCAGGAAATTTCTCCTTATTTCTAAGTTGATTCTCTCCTTCCTTTGTTTCCATCCATTGTTTCTTGTCCTGCCTTCAAGTGCTTTGGAGCGTGCCTCTTTCTCGTGGCAGCCCCTCAAATATTGGAACACTGCTATCATGTTACCTCAGTCCTTCTGTACACTGGACTAGACGTATTATCCAATTCCTGCAACCGTTCTTCATATGTTTTAGGTGGGGTTCAATTTTTTTTACTACTGGTTCTGTGGACATGGCTTGGTGGGCGTGGCAGGGGGAAGGATACTGTAAAATCTCCATCCCCTCCCCACTCCTGGGGGAAGATGACTGCAAAGTCTCCATTCCCTCCCACCCCACTAACCTACTTTCCAGCTCCATTCTCCTGTGCAGGGCAACAAAAGAAGACCCAGCCGATCAGATGGGACTTGGGAGGCAGAGAATAGATGGGCGTGGGGCCAGTCAGAGGTGGTATTGGCCGGTTCTCCAAACTACTCAAAATTTCCACTACCATTTCTCCAGAACTGGTCAGAACCTGCTGAATACCACCTCTGGTTTTAGCCTCCAATGAAGTCCCCTTTTTAATACTCAAAGCAGCCATAGTTGTCTGATGTTTATATTCATGCTGCCCGGAATCACTCTATTTGAGTTGGGTGGCTGTTTACATCTATTAAATATATAAATAAACAAATACCAATTTGGGTTGGGCAATCTCCATATAGTTGAAAAATCTGTGCACTGCAACAGACAAGAAGAACAATTCTTCTTCCTTTAAACAACAGACAAAATCCATGATGGCAAACCTATGGCACGCGTGCCGGAAGTGGCACACACAGCCATCTCTCTGGGCACGCCAACTGTCACCCATTGCTCTTCCCAGTTCCGGTGCTGCCAGCCAACTGGTCTTTGTGCATGTGGGAGCACCAGAAACTGGAACAGCAGCTCCTGGTGCATGCATGCACGCCGGCCACCTGGTTCCAGCGTGCATGCACGCATGGAGACCAGCTGGCCAGCATGCATGCATGTTAGAAGCCAAAAGACCAGGTGGCTGGTGCGCCAGGAGCTGCTCTTCCAGTTTTTACACACACATATGCGCACATGCGCGCATTTCAGCATTCAGTTTCTTTTCAATGTGTGTGCGTTCCCGTTTTGACACTTGGTGCTGAAAAGGTTAAACACCACTTTACTAGATTAGAGCAATATTGCTTTGATAGTCTAACCCAGCAGACATGGCACTGTGTACCAATAAGCTTTCCACATCTCCAAAGTAACCAAGTCACACATTTTAAAGAAAGAAGAACCCCACAGCACTGTTTCACTACTCACGCAACAGAAGACTGGAAATCAGAATGCAATCACCCATCTAAGAAAAACTAGGAGAAGACATAGAATCTGCAGCACATGGGGAGGGGGTGGGATAGAATGCCAGAGCCAATCAGAGGTCCTTTTAGTCTTACCTTTAAGACAGCACCTGTCAGTAATTTGTTGTGATTACAGACTAGGAATGTATGCATGTAGACAAAGTTTTGGGATCAATGGGCATTGTTTGGAAATATGTGGGGCTTTGCCTATTTAGTATAATGGCAGGGCCAGTCACAAAATATCCTTTGCCAGAATACAAATCAGAGAAGATTCTCCTGCACACCCTCTAGCTCCCTTGATGTTGACTATCACTGTGGCTTTCTTTGTCTTTTTTCCTAGGTAAGTGGGCACATCCCGGGCAAAACTGTGAGCCACAGCTACCTCCCATTTTTAACTTTTAAGAATGCCCGTTGGCTCTTTCTGGGACCTGGGACATTATTGCCAATTAAGATAATGTTAGAGGTTGCTCCATGTTGCAGTGTGTAAGATTTCCATTTCTTTTTTCTTAAATAGTCAGGCATATTGTATAAATTAGCTGAAGCAAGAAATCTTCTGAATGCTTAGATATCACCTTTTCTGCCCTTCAGCTATAGGATTTCTACAGAGAGCAAAGTCATCCCTTTGTTTTCTTTGCAGATCAAGTGTGGCACTGGCTGTCAGAAAGACAGATTTAGCTTGTTTCCATTGGCCTTACAGGCAGCTACATTAGCCCATCCCTTTGGAAAGGGGGAGGCAGTTATGAGTGTAACTCAATACTACCTGAAAATAGCAGAGCATTTATTTATGGATCCAGTTTCTGTCCTTTATTGCAGCCTTCTTTTCCATTTTGGTGCCTTCCAGATCAGTTGAGACTGAAACCAACAATCCTCTGGATATTGGTTCCAAAAATAGGGGGTGGGTATTGGACTGAACATAATTGTTTTATTCTTCTGTCCTTACTCTCTTGAAGCAATACTCTGTTTTGCCCCTCATCTCTGTAAAGGTCCAGACTCTGGAGAATGATGGAGAGGCCTTCCACTTGGCTCCACCCCAGCCATCCAAGCAATTCCTCATCTCACCTCCAGCCTCTCCTCCTGTAGGTTGGCAATCAAAAACTGATGATACACCAGTCATCAATTATGACCTCCTGTATGCTGTTTCTAAACTGGGGCCAGGTCAGTTTCATGATTCTTCTTATTTTCAAGGTTAGGAAGTGAAGACCAGAAAATAAAGAGCAGACATAATGAATGCTAACATCTGCTATTATTGTTAAACCCACCAGTCTTCTTTCCAGTTGCATAAGAGTGATCAGGTGTGGCAGTATTCTGGGGCTGCAGGAATGATGGGTGTTGATGGAGGGGCACAGGAGAGTGGACTCCCATGGACATGGCCAGAGCCAGTATTCCCTGAGTCTTTCCCTTTCTTTCTTGTGTACATTATACACATGATCTCACCACTGTTTTTCTCATTTCTCTCACACTGTAGCTTCTCTCCATCCAACTTCTTTCATTTTCATTCTTCCTATCTCTCATTATCTGCCCAGCCCCCTAAATTAGGATCTCTTTCTGCATTCTTTTCTCCTGCTTAGTTTTTTCTTCTTTGTTGCTCCTTACTGTATTGCAGGAGGCCTCTGGAATCCTTCCTTCCTTCCTTCCTTCCTTCCTTCCTTCCTTCCTTCCTTCCTTCCTTCCTTTTTCTTTCTTTCTTCCCTCCCTCCCTTGGCAAAAACCACCTTTGGAATAAAAAGGATAGAGCATTGTATGAAGGTCAATATAACTGTTACAAAATTCCCAGGGTCTAATCTGAGCACCCTTATTTTTAAATTCAAATGTAAGAATGGCTGCACTCAATACCAACGTCGAAAGATTTGGGATCTCACACAACAGAAGAAATGAGACTGCAGGAGCAAGGCTGAGCCCATGAGAATCGAACTGCTGAACTGCTGGCAGCCAGCGGTCGGCAGAAGTAGCCTGCAGTACTGCATTCTAACCACTGCCCCACCACAGATCAATTTTGTAGGAGAACTTTGTTAATCTATGGTGGCAAAAAACCAGGAGGAGTCTGGCAGCAACTTTTCTGGTGAATTCATCTTATCAAAAGACACAAGCTTTTTGTGTTAGTCTGAAAAAAAGTTACCAGATTCCAATTTTGGTTTTAGAACAATAGATCTTCTATTGGTAAAAATTGATGTCTGCCTTTAATGAGCACAAATGGTATCTTGGATCATTTATAAGATATTAAGCTTCTACATAAGAAACTTTTAAATTATAAATTAAAATCCAAATTGTTATTTTACTGATATTCTGATACCCTAGTACTTTGAGTTACTTTAAGGACTCTTGTTTCATTGAAGTGGCCCTGCATTATATAGATTGTGGCAGCACCTGGCAACAGTAAATGGTTTTTAAAAAATCTGAATGGGATATTCTTGGATGAGAGACCATCAGAAAATACGAAGGATGTGACCTGCCACAGGAAATCATAATCAGAGTAACAAGCTGAACAAATTGCAGTTCCAACACAGGAGCATGGATAGACCCACGCGCCAGGCACTTTGATAGTTCAGTTGAGAGGTTTGATTGGTCATACTTGCCAATGATCTTTGGCAGAGCTGGGATGGAACTGGTGCATCTGGTACTCCTTGATCTCTCAATAGTTTTTAATACGTTTGGTCATAGGATCCTTCTGGACTGGCTATGCAGGTTAGGAGTGGGGGAGGCACTGTGTTGCAGTGGTTCATTTCCTTTCTTAGTGTGGTCAGTTTCAGTCAACACTGCTGGGTCAGGGGGTCATGTCATGTCCACAGTCCCCCATTTTTGGAGTATCTCAAGGCTAGATCCTTTCCCCTCTCATGGTTAACATCTACATGAAACAACTGATTAAAATCCTCGTCAGTTTGGAATTTGACATCATCATGACACTAACAATACCCAGCTGTACATCTCAACTCTGCACTGTGCAGGAGAAGTTATCAATGTACTTACCCAGTCTTTGCAGTGCCTGGTTGAGGCCAGAATAGATTTCAGCTCAATCCAGCCAAGACTGAATATCTGTGACTCAGTGGTGGGATTCAAAATTTTTTACTACAGTTCTGTGGCATGGCTTGGTGGGCGTGGCAGGGGAAGGATACTGTAAAATCTCCAGTCAGAGGTGGTATTTGCTGGTTCTCCGAACTACTCAAAATTTCCGCTACCGGTTCTCCAGAACTGGTCAGAACCTGCTGAATACCACCTCTGCTGTGACTATTTGACCACACAGGGTCAGGGATGTTTCCACCACTGGCCTTGGATGGAATTGCACCTTCTCATTCTAGACAGATATGCAACTTTCTACTTGAAGAGCAAGTGGCAGCTGTGGTCATCTTTTGCACAGGTTGATCTGTATGTCAGTTGTGCCCTTCAGGTCCTTCTGATAGTTACTCATGCTAATCATTTTGTCACTGAAATATGCTATACATGGGCTGCCCTTGGAGACGATCCAGAAGTTACAATTGATACAAAATGCAGTGCTGGAAGCAGTTATTGGACACTTTTCATTGTGCCCAAATATCACCACTGCTATACCAGTTGCATTGATTGTCAATCAGCTTCTAGGTGCATTTCAAGGTGCTGCTGTAAAAGGCACTTAGGGCCTGAATATCCAGAGACTGCTTATTTACAACCATTCCTGCCACCTATTATTTTCTAGCAGAGTAAGAATGCTCCAGATCCCTACTATTACATGTTGTTATCTTATGGGTCCAAGAAAGTGTGCCTTCTCTGTTGTGGCTCCTGCCCTCTGGAGGAGCATCCCCGCAGAGATATGGACATTGCCCTCTCCCTTTGGATTCTAAGAAGCACTTAAGATCTAGTGTTGGTATCAGGTCTGTGATTGATGTGTTTGTGGGGTCCCTCATTTGATTTGATTTTTTTTAATTGTGTGATTGTTTTAATCCAAGATGTCTGTAGGGTGGCGTGATTTATCTTTTTTTTTAATTTGTATTTGTAAGTAACTCAGAGTCTACTGGAATGGGTGACTATAAAATAAATGTAAAATGTTTTTCTTGACTTCCAGGTGAGAAATATGAACTACATGCAGGTACTGACTCCACTCCAAGTGTAGTTGTGCACATCTGTGACAGCCATGCAACAGAAGAGGAGGCCCCAAACAATATACCAAAGCCACAAATTATGCAGACTCGACGTCCTAGCCTACCATCCTCTATGTGTAGTTGATTTGCTCCAAGAACATACCTTCTTTTCTTTTCTCCTAGTAGAAGTCAGCCATGTCTTTCTGTGTAATCCAGTATTTAGTTTCTTAGCATATTCCTTGCGTGGTAATGGAGCCTAAGCAACAACAGGGCTCAGAATGTGCTCTTTGTAACCATTTTTATGTCACATTCCTGTAGAACAGAAGGAGAAGAGGGGATTAGAGGTGGAGGGATTTGCCAAGCTCCTTAAGGCTGCAACCTGGGATAGTCAGCAAGCCTTTCTTTTAAGGAAACATATATCAGATTTCAGTGCACAAAGTAAGATTCTTTAAATGCTATTCGTTAAATGGAAGTAATAAACTTGGTTGTGTTATTCTGATCAACAGTCCCATGTTCCAAAACATATTTCTATAAATAGGTTTTTCTCCTAATGCTTACTGTGCAACATAGCTTTCTTCTCTGGGCTTGTAATACCTACCTTGTAACACGCTATCTGCAAGAAAAGGGCCTTGGAGAGCAGAACTGTGGAAGGTTCTATCTGTAAATCCCTGAACAGCCGTTCTCAGAATAAACAACAGAAACAAACTAGGTTCTCTGATATTGGAAAGTCAGAAGTCAGCCCTTAGCTGTGCATAGCCTAACTTCGTTTGTTTGCTTGTTTTATAAAAATTGTTTTATAAAAATTCTTTTTAATGCACAAATGCAACCAGCGTGGAGTAATTCAGCTACTACCAGTACCTGAATTCAAATGAAGGCGGTTCAGCCCCTTACTGAAATTATCCTAGTGATTTCATTATTTGATGTGGATCCTTATTTCCTTTAACAATGAATTCAGATAGCTGAGTGACAATCACTTTTGAGCCTAAAAGATAGGACTATTCCAAATAAGGCACAGGGGTCTTCAATATTTCAGCACATGATTTTACATATGTAGAATTATATAACAGTGAAGTACATTTTCAAATGATTCTCTCCTCTCCAAAAGGTTATGTTTTCTTTCCTTTTAATATTAATGAGATTGCCATGCTTCAGAGAAAGCCTGAATGAATCAATCAGTTATATCTGGTAGCTAAAAATCAAAGAACAATTACATAAATAAATCAATCAGAAGGCAAACGTAATGATGAAAGTAATTATTTATCCTCCTGTTCACGTAGGGCAAGTTTTTGCCATTCCTGTAAACCACGGGTGCCAAACTCACAGCGTCACGTTGCCATCACGTGGTGTATCGCATCGTTTTTTTCCCCTTGGTGGAGCTAGGGTGGATGTGGCCTGTGCATGACGCATCCAACCCGCGGGCCACCAGTGTGACACCCCTCCTCTAAACCACCTCAGTGCTGTTTTGCAGCTGTGATCTAGCTGCCTTGCATTGTTACTCGTTACAAGAAAGGTCAGCCTTTCTGTTTGCAGCTACCGTGTTTCCCGAAAAAAGACACTGTCTTATATTTTTGGCTCCCAAAAACACACTAGGTCTTATTTTCGGGGTAGGTCTTATATATTTATGGTGTCAAATAGTGGGTGTGAGTGTGTAGGGGGTGTTTCGGGTGCACGGTTGCTCCCTGAAAAGTCTTCCTGGAACTGGAGATTTGCACTAGGTCTTATTTTCGGGGTAGGTCTTATATTAGGGCAGGTTTAGAAAATAGTGCTAGGTCTTACTTTCGGGGTAGGTCTTATTTTCGGGGAAAGACGGTATATGGTTCCGACATTTCCAAAACCAGATTGAAGTGTTAGTTATAACCCCTAAAGACCATATCACTCAGTTCCACATTATTTTAAGGACCATTCCCTCCTGCTGGAATCTGCCCAGTCTTTACATTTAGAAGAAAGGGGTTGGTTACAGTCTTGCCCCACAAGATAACAAGGATGAACCAGAAGGTAAGTTTCTGTAGCAGGCCACTACGCTACTCAGAACCCTTTATCCTCGGATGTGTGTCAGGTACCCTCCTGATTTACTTTGGTGACTTGATGGTGATGGAGGTTTGGTTTGGGGTGGTGCTCTTCTGTTATCTTTTGCTCCTGATATAGGTATTGGTTTTTATGTTTGTAAATCATCTGATTGACAATGAAGACACTAAAGTGGCAGATAGGTTTTACCTTTTTAAGATCAATCATCAATAGTAAAAGAAATACGTTGCAGATTAACACTTGGTAGAGTAGCCATGAAGACCTTGGAAAATATATTTAAATGCTTGATGTGTCTATATTTACAAAGATCAGAACTGCTCCGGCCATAATATTCCCTGGAGACACCTTGCAAAGCAAAAGGTGGACTTTGAAAAAATCAGGTAGAAAATCTAGCAATGTGTTTGAACTTTAATGTCAGAGAAGACTTCTGAGAATACTACAGACAACATTAAAAACCCCAAACAAATCAACCCAGATTTCTCATTTGAGGCACAAAAAAGAGACTCAAACTATCATACTTAGGCCACATTATGCAAAAGAAGATGACCAGCAGCAAGACAAATGGATTCAGTAATAGTGATGATGGAAGACCTGAAAGACCAGATTAAGTACAGATAATCACAGAAAAAAAAACACCCTGTGGTTGTACAATTGGACATGTCAAATTAATGGCACAGAATCAGTCAAATCATCTGGACTTTGAGAAATTGGATAGTAGAGCAATGTTCATTAATAAATGTTTTGATGACGGAGGGGGGAATACTAAGAATTACATTTTTTTTCTTTGCACAGGGAACTGAACAGATATATATATTGCTGAAGGTCTGCAATAATCTGTGGTGGATACAAAAGAAAAACACCTTCTGTAACCCAATTTATCAGCTGGAAAGAGCATTTAGAGCAGGGGTGTCAAACTCGATTTCATTGAGGGCTGCATCAAGGTTGTGTTTGAGCTCTGGGGGATGGGGTGTGTGGCCAGGGTGGGCATGGCCATATCAATGTCACTCATCAAAGTTGTTTTTGGCCGCAATGGCCTCCTGAAAACCTCTGCCAGTGAAAATGGAGCTCAGAAGGGCTGTGCGCGGCTGGCCTGGGCTCTATTTTCACTGGCAGAGGGCTGCAGGAGGCCGTCATGGCTGAAAACAGAGCCTGGGAGGGCCACGCATCGCCCTCCTGAGCTCTGTTTTCACTGGCAGAGGCCCCGCAGTCCAGCTCTTTGCTGCTTCTAGGGTGGATCCACGGGCCAGATCTAAACACCCCATGGGCCGGGTTCTGTCTCTGGGCCTTGAGTTTGACACCCTTGATTTAGAGTGTGTGTCCTGCCTGCTCTGTTTTTTTCCAAAGTTTGCTGGCTGAAGATAGCAATATGTATCTCCTGTCCGCAAACTCATGCTCCCTCAATCTTATGACAGAGTTGTCAGCTCTAGGGATTGGCAGTCAGGAAGGCCTGAGGGTGGTGTGACAAAATCTATTATTTCTTCCTATTCCTCAGATTTACCCATCTTGGAGAGGTCAAGCTCAGGACTGCAAGGCTTCTGTGCAAGGTTATATTGATTAGTTGTATACTGTAATAAATGGTTGAACGTCTTCTGTTGCAAGATTGCCTCGATTTTTTTTCTATGCTTAATTTTCACTGCTTTACTAACTATAGCAGGGGTGTCAAACTCATGTCATCACATGATATATTGGGACTTTTTCCCCCTTTGCTAAACCGAGCATGGGCATGGGCAGCATGTGATGCCTCTGGCCCACGGGCTGGGAGTTTGACAGCCCTGAACTATAGCAACTATTACTTGGTAAGGTTTCAATTTTGTTAGAGGTAATATTTATCATTCAGATCTGCAAAAGCCTCAGGTTTCCAGCTAGAGAGACCATGAGCATTTAATCTGTTTTAAGACTGTAGTGTTTAAGATGTAGCTAATGTCCACTTTGAATAAAATGAATTTCTTAGAAATTTGTCTCAAATAAATGCTACAAATAAAATGAGCTGTAAATTCAAGAGACTTCATTTTTTTCTAATAGCGTCACCATAGCACCATATACTTCTGCTATAACTTGAATGCAGCACAGGTAATCCTCAACTTACAACCACAATTGAGCCCAAAACTTTTATGGAGATATTTGTTAAGTAAGTTTTACCCCATTTTAAGACCTTTCTTGCCAGAGTTAAGTTAATAACTTAACTGAGTTAAGTTAGTTGTTAAGTGAATCTGTCCCTGCCCCTCTGTCCCCCATTGACTTTGTTTCTTAAGTCGCAAAAGGTGATCAGATGACCCCAGGACACTGCAACTATCCCATAAGTCAGTTGCCAGGTGTTTGAATTCTGATTATGTGACCATGGGGATGCCACAACATTTGGGTGAAAAACAGTCACAAGTCACTTTTCAGTTCTGTTGGAATGGTCTTTAAATGAACTGTTTATGTCAAGGACTAGCTGAACAATTGGGTTCTAGTGCTTCTTCATTGGATCTCATCATAGAACACAGCACAAAAAGAGTAGACTTACAAAGGAATATTAGACAAAATCACGGATAAATCTATTAATATTTGCTGTAAGCACAATATATTAGCCTAAGAAGCAGTATCTTTTTGCTTCTAGGAATTATGGATGAGGTTATGTCATGGTTTTGATTGACTTCTCTGGGACTAGAGGGCTTGCCTTTATCCTGCACTGATTTTTGTAGGTAATGATAAACAACTGGTACATCTAACTTTTTCTTTGGGGCGGGGGCATCTTTAGGTCAGTACCAGGGGTGGGATTCTACCAGTTCGCACCTATTTGCTAGGAACAGTTGTTAACATTCTAAGCAGTTCGGAGAACCGGTTGTTAGAAGAAATTACTGGCCTAATCCTGTAAGGAAGGCAGGAAGGAAACATTCTGGTGGTGTTGCTTACAGAAACTGCCTCTCCGTTAACCCTTATTACATTCTCAGCAGGACTAGACTTCCTGTCTCAGGAACTTCTCTGGAGTTTTTTTCCCCCTCCTTTGCTGGTACTTTGCTTGTGTGAGTGACCAAAGTTACAATGGCACTGAAAAAAGTGACTTATGACCATTTTTCACACTTACGACTGCTGCAACATCCCCAGTCATGAGACACCAGGCGAGGAGATGCGTGCCTCGATGTGAGTGATGTTGAGTTGGCCACGCCCAGCCAATAAATGACCACCAAGCCATGCCCACCAACTAAGCCACGCCCACAGAACCAGTTGTTAAAAAATTTAAAATCCCACCCTTGGTCAGTACCTGCACAAGTCTCTAGAGTTTTTGTTTTTTTTTGGCAAAGATTTCAAAGTAGTTTGTCCTTTCTTGCTTCCTAGGGCTGAGAGAAAATGACTGGCCCCAGATCACCCAGGTTTAAAAGCCTTTTCCATGAATGGAACAGTGCCTTCTGGTGAATCCATAGCACATACCATTTAAAAGTGTATGATGAAGAAAAAAATGGGTCTTTCCAGCTTTGTTATCTGATGTTTCATTTGCTGTATAGAACAGAATCTATTTCTGTGGCAGGTGGCATAAGCTGGAAACTACATAGAATTCTTTATTGGCCACGTGTGATTCTTCGCTGTGAATAGAAAAATAGTATCAAGCAATCAGAATAGAGCTGGAAGTGACCTTAGAGGTCTTCTAGTCCAACCCGCTGCTGAAGCAGGAGACCCTATACCATTTCAAGACAGGTGGCTGTCCAGTCTTTTCTTAAAAGCCTCCAGAGATGAAGCAGCCACTTCTGAAGGGAAGCTGTTCCACTGGTTAATTGTCCTCACTGTTAGAAGTTTCTCCTTAATTCCAGGTTCTCTCCTTGATTAGTTCCCAATGTCCTGCCCTCTGGTGCTTTGGGAAATATGTTGACCCCATCCTCTTTGTGGCAGCCTCTCAAATACTGGAATAGTGCTATCAGGTCTCCTCTAGTCCTTTTCTCTAGACTAGCCAAACCCAAATCCTGCAACCGTTCTTCATATGTTTTAGTCTCCAGGCCTTTAATCATCTGTTACTCTTCTTTGCACTTCTTCCAAAGTCTCAACATCTTTTTTTTTTTGCAATGTGGTGATCAAAACTGGATGCAGTATACCAGGCGTGGACTTAAGGTTTTAGTGGTACCTTATTAAGTGGTACCAATACTTCACGTCATTTTGATTTTATGCCTGTTTATACAAAATGGTATTAGCTTCTTTGGCGGCGGCTGCATACTGCTAGTTCATATTTAAGTGATTGTCCACTAGGACTCCAAGGTCCCCCCCAGGTTACTGTTTTTGAGCCAGGTTTTGCCTGATCTGTACTTGTATCTTTGGTTTTTCCTTCCTAAGTGTAAAACCTTGCTTTTCCCCATACTAAATTTCATTTTGTTGGGTAGGGCCCATTGTTCAAGTCTGACAAGATCTTTTTGAATCCTGAGCCTATCATCTGGGATGTTTGCTATTCCCCAGCTTAGTGTCTTCTGCAAATTTGATGACTTCCCCTTCCCTCCCCTCATCTAAGACATTTATGAAGATATTGAAGAGTACTGGGCCTAAGAACCATATGGTACCCCACTGCCTACTTCCCTCCATGTAGACATAGTAACATTAAGGACTACTTGTCAAGTACGGTCTGTTAGCCAGTTACAAATCCATCTGGTGGTGATGCTATTAAACTCAAGGAGATCTCACATATTCCAGTTATAAAAGCAGATATATCAACTAAAATATCTTAAAATAAATTCTTTAGCAAACCAAATCTGAGCTGACAGAGCCTAAAAAAATTCAGACAAACCCTGCACATAATTTAAGTCATATACAATTTCCTCCTGGTAAATCCACAGGCTACTTAAGTCAATCTCTGGTTTGAACTAAGATCTTTTTCAAATCTGTACCAAAGGGAATCTTGTGTTTAGCATATACCTCAGTATAGAACCTCAGACAGGAATGTACTTTTTGGGGGTTAAAACCTATATTGTGACTAAGACAGTAGAAATGGGTTGTCCCACAGTCAACTTAAATAGTTTTGGGAATAGCTCAGAAAAATGATATATGCAGTATACACCTAGAGTCACAATTCAAAAGATCTATAGAAGTCAGTATCATGAAGTTAAATAGGAACTTTTATTATGCAATTTTAAGTTTTTAGGAAGGAAGAGAGAGAATAGCAAGAAAAAATAATGGCTGTTCTGAATGTTAGTATTATTTTGACTGGCAAGAATTTTAGAATAAATGAAAAAAACACTTGAACCTAAAAGTAACAAAGCATAAACCTTAATACTGAAAAATAAATTGAAAGTGTAACAGCCTCTTTAATCAAAATCAGTGAAGATGGTCCAAAATCCCCAATTACAAAGATATCCCAATAAATACAGTCTCTTAAAAAAATATAGTTGATTACTGAATTTTCCCAGTATAAATTTATCTCTGATAATTGCAGAGATAACAAAATAGGCAACATTTCCGGTAACAGTAGCCAGTGGTCTTGAGATGAAGGATAAAGAACGTACTGTAACAGATTTTCCCCATTAATTCACCTTTTCCTTGATGAACTATTTGCTACTTCAGGCTAAACAAATAATGGACCTGGTCATTAAAAGAAGTTTTAAGCTTTTTAAAGTTTTGCATAATTGCTCTATTTACTCTATGTTACAAGGGAATCAAAATCTGGAAGAGTTCCTGAGATATTAAATTTGTGTAGAACAGTTAGAAAAATAGCTGTTATCAGATAAGTACGATTGTATTTTCATAGTGTTACAGATTATAAGGATTTCACTATCATTTCATAAAGAAGACAAGCAAAGCAACTAAAGTTAAATTTGGAACATTTGAAATACCAAGGAAAATTATGTGTCCTATGCATTAAGTATATATTTGCCCTGAATTCTAACTTTCAGAATGAAACAAACACAAATGGTATTGCATATTATTTGCCTATTACAAATGCTCTACTTTAAATCAAGCAATTATTAGGAATTAAAAAAAATTGAATAATCATCATTTCTGAACATGTCAATTAATTTAATATACAATATAGAATCTTATTAATCATGTACAAACTGCAAGCAGCAGAAAGTCTTAACTGCTTCCTTTGCCTTCCAAATCCCTTTTCTTCTTATAAAATATAATTTTTGCAGATTCATTAAAAATATATGTATAATACAATCATATTGTTAATTCAAACACATGAAGCATCTGAATACCTACCAAAATAGATTGAAAACACATATCTGTCTCGATGAAGACAGATATATTAAACTATGTTTAGAATCAGTCCACATCTTATAGTTATGGAAGAAATTATTTGATATAATCTACCTGTAGTATGGCATGCTATTTCTTTTTGCTCAGTGTAGCTTGAAGATATACCTGCAAATAGTTTTCCAACAGCTTGAAATAAAGGAAACATCCAGTTTGCAGAGACTGACATGGAGTGCACAGTGCTCTAGAATTGTGAGTCCCAGCTATGAACAGCTACTAAATTAAACTGTTATAGCAACTATTCCCCAAAATTGAAAACAAATCTGGATTATTTTCACAATTATAATCTTCTTTATAAAGAATTTCGTGATGGTTTATATTTTTTTCAACCAGTTTCAAGGGCATCTGAAATGACAAGTCTCTGGCTTCAAAAGGGCAGGAATGTCTGAGTAATCAAAGAACTGTGCACATCAGAATGGGCAGGGCCTTGATTGCCTGGTTTACCCTGCCTTTTAAAGCTGTGATCCTTGTTGAAGAGGCTCCTGTCCAATTTCAGGAAATGCCACAATATCTCTAAGCAGTTGCCCATGAAATATATGCAAGAAGATTCACTCACAAATAATTGTATTCCTTATCACTTAGAATTAAATAAGTTTTACTACTATTAATTTTCTATTAGTTTATATTAGAAAATAAATTCTAGTTAAGATTTCTTTTTCAGAGAAACAATGTTCTTCTTCTGCAGTTTTGGTGGATTTTTATTAAAGTGCATCATATTATTCGCCAACATAACTTAAATTTCTGTATTGTCTTTTCAAAACAGAAGTCAGAACAGGGGTCTTATCCTATTAAGGGATCATCATCTTCTTCCTGAAGCTGAAGTCTTGAAAATGGACGTAGAGGAGTAGTTCTGTTCTTGGTGATTATTATAAGGCACATCAGAGTAGTTAATACCATAAAGACACCAATAACTATTCCAATTGCTTCAGGAACATTTATGCACCATTGGTCAACTAATAAACACTTAGAATTGCTCAAAGTGCCATTATTAGGCTGGGATTTCAATCCTAAAATATGGCACATCATTGGATAAATATCAATAGTACGGATTGAATTCAGTCTGTAATTTTTACGGAAGGCAGGTCCGTGAGCTGCCAAAAATGGCTGCATACTTGGAAGAGTATCATCATAGCCATGGTCTCCTACTGAAAAATAAAGAAGCCAAGAATTGTTAATACATTGCAAAGATTTAGCTAAGTTATTTTACCTAGTAAATATAATCCTGCCATTACAGAATTATAGCTTAACTGTTTTTTCAATAAACTATTGTTTTTTGCTTTGTTAAAAATCCAAGCAGATAATTTAAATTTAATATTTCAGTTCATTGAACTGTTAAAATTACATAATGTTCACCAAAAGTATCTCCAATAAAATCAATGTAATATTTAAGATTATGATAAATACATTAACTCCAAGGATGAAGAAAGTAGTTTAACATTATCTCCTATTAAAACAACCTGTTTGTCAAGCTAAGAGTTTCTGCTTTTTGTTATAAATGTATGAGAATATCCCTTGTTGTCTCTCCTCTCCTGTTTCTAACCCCATAGAATAGTCCCATCACACAAATATATTTCAGGATATTTTTACAAGGCTCTTTAAGAATCTAATATTCTGTGGACATCCCAATGTGCTGGACTTTCCCCCCTTTTTCCTATTTTAGCAAATCTTGGGGTTTCCTGATATGACAATATCAATCTCTTGTTTCTCAATGGCCTATTTTGACTACGTAAGCATAGTAAAACATGTGAGTTTTCTGTTGATGCTTATGATATGTAATTCTTTTTTAGTTACGAAACTATGTAAAAAACTTTGTATGTTAAATTCTAAATTTCACTAAAAAGGATATCAAACCAATAATTAAGTTTTAAAAAGGGATAAACCTCTTTAGTCTCCCTATTGCATTTTAAATTGTTCTCGTCTTATGTAGCTAGCTAAGCTAATTGGCTACTATTTCTATAGTTTAGCTGAAGCCAATTGCTGAAATCTCTCCCTCCCAATAGTCACAATCAATATTCTGTGACTGCAGATATCTGTAACTTTCCCCCCATCATAATTAAGTTTTCAGTCATGAAGGGGTATAACTGAAGGACACTATGCTAAGAAAATGTTGTCCAGATTCACCCCAAAATTTCCTGCTGTTAAATTTTGTATCTAACTGGTGTGTCTGTACATCGTTTCTCGTCACAATCCTTAGTTTGTAAAGCTGGTGATTGTGCTCTAAACTTCTAAATGAGATGCTACCTGATTTATAACTGCTAATCATTTTTCTGAGGGGATTTTTTTGGTCAAACATTCATTTTTAAATATTAATACCATTTCCAGCCTGACTACATGCAGCAGTTATGAAAAACAGATGGTTTTGTCCATCACTCCCATACCCAAGTGTGCCCTCTGTATTTAGTTAGTAAAGATGACTTTAGGACTTTATATTTTTGCAAATAGGGCAATTCAGTTTAGTAATGTGCTGAATTTCTGAATACACAGAATTAAGCAAAATATATAAGAAAGAATCTAATCCTTGATGCTTTCATATATTTTCAAAAGGTTTCTTATTCCAATTTCATTTTAAATTGTATTTTATTCCAATCTCATTTTAAATTGTTTTTATCGGATTTTAGCAATAATTTGTGTTTGGAACTCTGCACTTTGATATGGCCTATGGACTAATCAATAAACTAAACTCAAACTCAAAAGGTTTTAATTCTTATGCCCTAAATAACTTTACCCTCCCCCCATCAAAAAGGGAATTATGTATTTTAATTAATGTTAAAAAAATAACTTACATCTGGGAAGAGACCCATTCTGCACAATTGTCCAGCCTTCATCTGCAACCAAAATTATTGGCTGAATGCGCTTATTGTGATGGTAATGATATCGCTCTGGAATTTCTTCTTTAAGATAAACCTTCATATGAGGGCTGCAGTTTTTCATTAAATCATATACATATGTCACATCTAAAAAACAAAGTATAAATAAGTTGGGTCATTTATTTGTCTATCTGTAAAACTTTACTGCAAATATAAAAACTGGATTCATATTTCTTAAGAGCTATAAGTTTAATGTGGATCTCATCTACTTCTATTTTAATATGCTTACTTTCAGAAGTAAAAATGTATTTCTTAAAGAGTCAAATCATTCTACATTTTAAGAATGCAACAAGGGACATTGTAAAACCCAAAATATTCTGCACCTGAAATGCTGCATCCAAATATTTTATGCTCAGAGTAAACGACTGAGTTTTGTCCCAAGCTCAAACATCTTAAATTCTTAAACACTGTGGTGTTACATTGCATTTCAGCACGGCCAACAGAACAGCAGAGCTCTTATTGGTGGAGGGGAAAGACAGATAGAACCAATACATGCTCAGAATCAGATGCTGATTTGCTTGCATATAAGGTATTTCTTGATGGCTTATCATATACTTAAGACAGCATAAAAACTGCTTTCAGTTTTCTGCCTCCAAAGTAGATAAGTTTTAGGCTTTAAAAAATGATTATGGATTGATATACAAGCGAGCAAATAAAGCTTTAGAAAAAAATTAAAGGTTTTTAAAATGACAAATTTTTAAATTCAAAATGCAAATGTTGAGTTTTAGTGCATCGCTCTATGTATGCTCTTGCTTCATGCCAAATACAAAGGCAATGCCACTCTGCATTATATATTGTTGCTGGCAAATACTCTCATTGTATTTTTGCATTTTTGAAGGTACTGAAGAGAATCGTGCTACAGGTTTACTTTCTACTAGGCCTCTATGGCTATTTGTAATAGACAGAACACATTTTAAAAAAGCTAATCTACTTTCTGGCCTGTGGGAATTTTTAAAGTTTATCTCATCAGCATATTCATAAGTATGGTGGTAGTTAATATGGACTATCATCTCACCTTTTATTGCCCTAGAATGAGACAGCAAGTGATGTTTCAATTTCTCTAGACCTCTATAATAAAAGACTCAAATGTTTGATATTTGTTATATGTGTAACATGGAATATTCAAAACATGATAAATTTGTACTGATAACGTTGTGAACTTTTTGAAGTTTGGCTGAGCTCAGGACAAAACAGCCTTTTTATTTCAAGGACTTTTCTATATGCAATAACAAATTTAAACAAAGATACTACTAGAAATTTGCAGGATTAGTAATAGTATGATTGGAATAAGCTTTGTTTATATATTGACCTTAACTAATATTACATGTAAAATTATGTCTCAGTTGAAAAAAACACTATAAAGGAAAGTTTCTTATTCAGTATTTTTCTGATCACAATCAGTAAATATTCAGCAAACAGAAATATTAGTGTTTTACTTATGAAATTACATATTATAACATTGAGAATAATACTGTTAAAAGCACAACAGAAATAGACATTATTAAGAATATACTTACTATTTGGCAATATGGCAGCAACTGGGCTTCTGTCTATTAGCTTATAACTGCTAGAATCAATGCAATGATCCAGTTTGATTAATCTCTCCTGGGAGCACTGTGCCATGCCATGATCACTTGTAATGATAACATTTATTTCCTCCCACAACTTTGAAACTTTAAGCTTCTCAACAAGAAGGCCAATATGCTTATCTACTTCGTGTAATACTTTAGTCATGTTCTTAGTATCTTCTGGCCCATACTTGTGTCCGCTTGCATCTGGTTCTTCCCAATAAAGAGTAGCAAAAGTAACTAATGGATTGGAACTATTCAGCCATTCAATAATCTTTTCTACACGTTCACTGAAGCTTACTGAATAATTGTATTTCATAAAAAAATGAGGAAGAGTATCATGAATTTTTACATCTGTGCCAGGCCACATTGCAGAAGCACTTGTTTTGTTCTCCTGCCATTCATTGCTTACCCAAATAGGAATTGCCTCATCCCACCAGAAAGAATCAGTATCATTAAACTGTGAAAATGTTTTCTCTGTATCCTTGTCAAACATTTCATTTGCTACAATACCATGGCTTTCTTCATACAAGCCCGTGACTATACTGTAGTGGTTTGGAAAAGTTTTTGTGATGAAAGCATTGGTAACATGCTCCACTAATACACCAGCCTTAATAAAATCCTGGAGATGTGGAAGTTCATATTTCTTCAAATAATCAGCCCTGAAGCCATCAAAAGACACCAGAAGTAATCTTGGCACTGACTTGCTAACAGATTTACCATCGAGTAAGAAATTATTCCATTAAAGAGTAATACTATTACTAAAAAAAGCATTCTGGATCAGATTTCAACATGCATAGGAAACAAAGATACCTGAAAGGAGAAGAAAAAAATGAAATCCCAATTAATGATTTCAAGCCAAATAATTATTTTCATTCTAGCCAAGCAATGAATTCAATTTATACTCTACTTAGAAGAGTTGCTAATTATTATAACTATACAGTTCCACATATTTTCAACCGTGTTTTACATAGAGACTGGCAACCCAGCTGCCTTGGTTTCTACAAGACCAAATCTAGTATGAAATCATAGAAATCTAACAAAATTTCAGTAAATTCTTATATTCTTATGTGAGATTGCCTACAGAGGGTAGGAAAATCATACTATCAGTATTTCAAGAGCTCAACCCATTAAGTAATATAGAATCTGATTTAAGTTCAGTAACGTTAAAAGTTAACAATTCAAAAGTTGAGATATGGGCCATTACTTTTTTACACCTATTTTTCTTTTATGTTAATCTGTTCTGATTACTATATGTTCATCTCTTGCAAAGGCACTGACAATCAAGTCTCCATATTTTTTTAGGCATACAAAGTTGTTCTTTCTATAAGATTATGTTTTCAATCTCATTCCTCCTTTTGTCAACTTCAAATTAGAATTTATGCATAATTAAAGTTCTGAACAACTACTACTTACATATGGTTAGAGTACAGAAATGTAACTTGATTTAACAGAAAAATTGGTGTGGTCATGTTACCCCACAGGATTGCTACTGCAGGGAAAACAGGAGATAGGAATATTATGTATGCCACCTGGAGTTTTATAAAAATGTTAATAAAGTGATTTTGTTTTTGCTTTCTTCATAAGTTAGGGTATTTCTACTTTTTAAAAGATTTAATTTAAATATATCACTGATATATTATTTATATAATATATAAATTATATTTATACTGTATTAGACATAATGCTGCTATAGGGTATTGCATGCCAAAACAGACACAGACAGTTTTTCCCCCCTGTGCCATCACTTTGCTGAAACACCTAATTACCACAGTACTGTTTTATGTCTAAAGGATATTTACCCATGTAGTATTGTGTTACTATTATCCCTCTTATCTTTTCTACTACCTTTTCCTACTGGTATCTTATGAATAAATTATTTTGTTGTTTTATGTATAGTGAGAGCTTATGCACTGGAGACAAATTCTTGTGTCCAATCACAGTTGGCCAATAAAGTATAGTATAATGTAGAGTAGTATAGTGCAGTGCAGTGTAGCATAGTATTCAACTCTAGTCTCATTTCGTCTTGTCTATAGTATCACTGAAACACAAATGGGACAAACTATAGGTAATCCTCAACTTACAACCAGTTGCTTAACCACTGTTCAAAGATACAGCACATTTTAAAAAGTTACTTATGACCTATCTTCAAAATTATGACAATACTCTGCAATCAAATGATATGATTTGTTTAACAATTATTATAACTCAGTTAATGTAAAAAAGGGCATAAAATCAAGTCAGGTCACAATGGTAATCCACTTAATGATCACGACTTGCAATCATAATTCCAAGCCCAATTGTGGTTGTAAATTGAAGACCTAGATATCCTCACTTAATATACTGACATTAATACATATTCTTTCAAAAATGTTAGTATCCAAAGAAAAACCTGTAGTTTTTGATAGCATAATATATCCCTATCCCAAGCCAGCAAACACTTTCAAGAGATAACTGCTCAATGAAGAAAATAAGATAGTGACTGTAAAGCAGGGGTGTCAAACTCAAGGCCTGCAGGCCAGATCTGGCCTGTGGAGTGCTTAAATCTGGCCCATGGGACCGGCCTGGAAATATCAAAGGACCGGCCCGTGGTACCTCTGGTGGCTAAAACGTACTGTGTGCAGCCCCCTACGCTTCATTTTCACCCTCCATGGCCTCCTGCAGCACTCTGCCCGCCAAAACCGGCCTGAAAATAGCCCCAAAACCAGTCTGGAAACAGGCCGCGTGGCCTGTTTTTGGCCAGCAAAATGCTGCAGGAGGCATCCACACTGCCCCCTCCTGCTCCCCATGGCACATGGAGAACTACAATGCTGATCCACCCCTTGAAGAAATCCAGTTTGACACCCCTGTTGTAAAGCATAAGGAGTTGATTGACTGTATGCTAAATGGCATATACTAATATGGCAGTTTTGTTTAATTTTGTTTTGAATGAACAACAGTGGAATTCTTGAATTTATCCCACGTGTACTCTTGAAACTGAATTAAAGACTGCCTTGAAGACCAAAAATGTGACAAATGGCTATTTGTAATGCCAGTGTATTTGTCTATTATATGCTATGAAATCAGATAATGATCTACCATGGATCTTTGTTCTCTTAAGACTATTTGCTCATGCTTCTTTTGGTCCTGCAAATCACAAAATGTACAACACAGATGTCTAGCATATAGTTCATGGATAATGTATAGCAAACTAAGTTATTATTTACAGCTTGCAAAATCTATTACCATTCTTTACAAAACTGGAATATCAGTCACACACAGCAATTCCATCTGACTAGATGTAGGGTCTCTGAAAAGGCACTTTGATCAGAGTACTGGCAATCATATGGGAAGGGCTTGTATGACACTGAAGGATCTTCACCCCGAAAAAGAAACGTAACTACCAAATGTTTAAAAGTGGGATGTAATTCTTGTTTACAAAACATTTAATAATTTCTGTAAGAGTAACATTGTCTTTTAGATAAATTAGAACATGACATAAAATGCATGAGTGTTATAACACTAGCTGTATTTTTCATAAATGTAAGGGAATTAAAACTTTAATCCAGTGCAGGTAGTTTATGTAGTTAGGATAAGAATACAACCATGGTGGCACAGTGGTTAGAGTGCAGTACTGCAGGCTACTTCTGCTGACTGCCAGATGCCTGTAATTTGGCAGTTCAAATCTGACCAGGCTCAAGGTTGATGCAGCCTTCCATCCTTCCAAGGTGGGTAAAACTGACTGTTGGGGGCAATGTGCTGACTCTGTAAACCGCTTAGAGAGGACTGTAAAGCACTGTAAAACGGTATATAAGTTTAAGTGGTATTGCTATGATTTATAAAAGAATGGAAAGGGCAATTGCAGTAAAAACATTATACAGGAACAGTTAAAAATAAACTGCTTCATTTTATAGGAATACTGTTTTCCTTCTTACTCTTACTATTTTTTTTTTGCCTACATGAGTCTTTTTGCAGATGAGTCTGTCACCTGCACCTCTATAGCTGTCTGGTTTGGTTCTGCAACCCAACAAGACAGACACAGACTTCAGAGGATAATTAGGACTGCAGAAAAAGCAATTACTACCAACCTGCCTTCCATTGAGGACCTGTATACTGCATGTCAAAAAGAGGGCTGTGAAAATATTTACAGACCCCTCACATCCCGGACATAAACTGTTTCAACTCCTACCCTCAAAATGACATTATAGAGCACTGCACACCAGAACTAGACACAAGGAGTTTTCCCCCGAATGCCATCACTCTGCTAAACAAATAATTCCCTCAACATTGTCCAACTATTTACAAAGTCTGCACTACTATTACTATTAATTTACTCATCACTCCTTATCACTCACCCCCTCCCACTTGTGACTGTATGACTGTAACTTTGTCGCTTGTATCCTTACGATTTATATGGACTGTTTCCTAGTATGATTTGATTACTTATTGTACCCTATGACTATCATTAAGTGTTGCACCTTATGACTCTTGATGAATGTATCTTTTCTTTTATGTACACTGAGAGCATTTGCACCAAGACAAATTCCTTGTGTCCAATCACACTTGGCCAATAAAGAATTCTAACTCTTCTACATAAGTTTTACTCTTTCTAATTTAAAATAATATATCAAGAATAAACTATTTTATACTTGGCTTACAATATATAATACACTGGGCTCCAAATTCCCAACATGAAAGTAAACCTATTTTCAACAATTCGCATTCATCTCAAGATAAACAAAATAATGCCCAAACTACTGGCGCAGTATTGTCTTCATCTCGGGTCAGCATCACCTACAAAACATGTTAGGAAGAGGCACTGATAAAAAAAAAAGTCCTTTGTCATTTGGTCATTGGCGTTTGCTGGAGCTCAGCACTGTAATGCCCACAAATTACAGACATATGAAAATATGGACTCTCCGACTTCTTAATGGAACACATATTTCAGGTGTGTTCGATACCAAATCGTTTCGACTCGGACCCAACCTGAAAAAACTTCATTTTTTGACCAGTGCGTGCAGTGGCAACTCTCTCCTCTGCCCCATCTATAGCGATCCCAGCCAGGAAGGGAGTCTCCCCCGCGATGTGGGAGGCAGGATGAGGTCACGGCCACCCCCAGATAACGAACCGCAGAAAAGAGGGGGACCTGAACTCCTTGAAGCTCTCCTATTACCAGAAAACAATATCCCACACCAACCCACGGGGCAAGAGGCAAATAATACCTCGAGGGAAGAAAGCGCCCCACAGCTCCTCGTTCCTTCCTTCTTCGTAATAAGGTTTCCTAACCCACGGTGAGGCGCGCATGCGCAGTTAAATACACGTCGCGAACCAGTAACGGCCGGGTTTTAGCCACAGTTACCTCCGACGGCGACGGAAAGCACGGGCCGCCCTTGGCTTAGTCTGAGGATTCTCTTCTTCCGTGCTCTGATTGGTCACTTGGCGAGACTCTAGGGTCGGAGAAACAGGTGCACGACGGGTGGGGCCTTGGGACGCGCGAAGGACGGAACTATTGGCGGGGGCGGAGCTTACAGAAAGAGGTGGGACAAACAATAAGGAAAAAGCGATGCGAGCCAGCGAGGTGGGATTGCGTAATGGCATTGTAGCGACGTCAGGAGTAGGGAAGGGAAGTAAAAACGGAGGTGGGGGGAGGGGTGAAATTCCGGCTCAGTCCTCGGGCCTGTCCAGTGTGTTACAATCCCCTCCCGCCATGGCCGAGAAAGCTGTTTTTTCCTTAATGGAACTACCCCTGCGGTTATTAATATTTCAGCAAGTTTCCTCATCTTGTATGGTTTGGCTTCCTAAGGAATGGAACGCCAAGCTGAGATTGCTAGTGAAATTTTATATGTCACAATAAATGTAGCTCTGCTCTGTATTTCAAGAGATTTTTATCATATTGCCTTCCTGCTTGAGGAAAGAAAACTCCATTTGCAGAGAAAAAAAAATTAAGCTCCATTTCCATAATAGATGTTAATGTCAAAATAATCATTTGGGTAAAATAATTATGTGAAACCCATATTTTGGCATTGGAATTAGATTGAGAAAGTCACTATTTTCTAGCCACAGCTACATGCTGTGCTCTTTAAAAAGCTTTGTCCCTTATGATGGCTACTTGTCTAAGCTTTCACCAACAGTATAACACCAGCTTCCACGTGTCATAATTATGGCAGGAAGCCAAATTATAATCGTAGATAAGATGGCATGAATTTGGGTGCAAGACTCCCATAATACCTCTCAAAATGCAATTTTGTAAGAAGTTTAATAATTCATTGGCAATCACTGTTGCCCAAACCACTATCCCAAACAATAGATATTGCAAAAATTTGCTCACAATCAATCTAAGCATAAATTCCATCTATCACCTCCACTGCTGAACCAGTACTTAATCCATCTGTTATTTGATACATTTTCTTTTTTTATAGCATTTATTTGTGGCAAACAGGACTTCAAGCTAGCAAATTTAATTCCCCCAAATAACTAAATTGCTTAATTTGCTCAGTTGGATTTTTGCCTTTGCAAGAAATTGTTTGCCTCCCCATCTCCAAAGCTAGAACTTTTTTTTCTGCTAATAATAGACAAGTTTTCCTACTGCTGATATTTAGTAGGAAAAAGACTTTTGGTTCATGAAAGTCAAAAGTATCATTTATAGATTAATTATGGTAAAATCTGGAAGGTTCATGATTTGGGGATAGAGATTAGACGTTAATTAGTTCTTAATGCTGAAGTCAAATGTTATCAACTTTATGAGCCCCTTCAGATTTTATATCAATAAAATCTCTTGTAAACTTAGTAAATTCTCCATCCTTGTAATTAGCCCTCTTCTTATTTAGGAAGCAGTAGTTGCACTTACTTCCTCAGTAATTTTTACAAAATTAATTCTACTCTTTTCCATTTTGGTATTTAAGTTTCCATCTTAGATAAAAGAAGCCATCTCTTCCCCAATACCAACATTAAAATTGCTTGCTGTTCTTCTGTAATGTTGAAATTAGTTGCAAGGAGCACAGCTGCTTGGGAAAACTGAGCTCCTGTTTGAACAATGCAAGATTGCAACCAGTTTGCAGCAATACTTCCTAGAGTACCTAGGCTTTCCAGATAAAATATAAAGACTTTTTTTCATGAATCAACTTCTGCTGCTATTTATCTTTAAAATTAAAGGACAAGGAGATCACCTAAGGGGGTTAAGTTTATTAAGTGACTTTGGAATTCTCAGAACCTGAGAAAGAGAAGGATAAATTGCTGAGAATTATAAGTTCAAAATATTTGCACTGTACTCTACTGGGTGGTCATCTCTTAGTAGTATCAACAAGGTATCAAGGAAACTCTGTCTGAACACACTGCGCTACTAAAATAAACTTATCCAGTTGCAAGATCAGCAGCAAACCCATAGCAGTGAAAACATCACTTTGGCATCCCGTGGCAGTGAAAAGAATAACTGAGTTCCATTTGTGCCATTTATACAAGTATACAGATAATCCTCAACTTATGACCACAATTGAGCCCAAAATTTCTGTTGCTAAGTGAAGCAGTTGCTAAGTGAGTTTTGCCCCATTTTATGACATTTCCTGCCACAGTTAACTAAATCACTGTAGTTAAGTTAGTAACGTGGTTGTTAAATGAATCTGACTTTCCCGTTGACTTTGCTTGTCAGAAGGTTACAAAAGATGATCACATAACTCCAAGACACTGCAACTGTGATAAGTATGAGTCAGTTGCCAAGCATCTGGATTTTGATTACGTGACTATTGGGATGTTGCAATGGTTGTAAGTATGAAAAACATAAGTAACTTTTTTTCAGTGTCATAACTTTAAACAGTAACTAAATGAATGGTTGTAAATTGAGGACTTATTTGTATTATGTCTGGGTCCAAAATTGGAGTAGATAGATGTTTTAATGCTATCTGTCTCACTGAAATATATCATGAAGTTGAGAACTGTATAGGAAAATTAGGCCGCTATACTAATTTTTGAATGAGTCGAACATAAGACAGGCAAAAATGTTGATGTACCTCCTCTGTTCAAAGTAGTCTGTTCCCATGCACATTTTCTCTTTATTTTGCTACTGTTTATTTTAGTGTTCTTTTAAAAGCATATTATAATGACTTGTATCTGTGTCTACTTTTACCCAAAGTACTGTTTTAATCACATCAGACTTTCAAATTACAGCGTCATGTCAGAAACATTTGTAAGTGCTAACAATCAAATTCGTAAGTCACCCCAGTCTGAAATTCCCAAAATGATGCTCAATCTTCGTTGTTTGGTTGATAGTTGTCCAGCTTGTTTCCCCCAAAGTATTGCAGCCAGAAGCTCTGGTGTCTTCTTGGCTTCCTTAAAAAATACAAGCAATGGACGGTGTTTCAAGCATCAAAGGTGTACGCAGGTAGTTAAAATTCTTCAGCATGGGAAAAAAAATCAGTCATTTGGCTTTTGCTTGTCTTTCTATTTTATTTTTTTAATTTAAAGTTAATATTTTGCTATTTTAATATTAATTTATTCTTAAATGATAATGTAGATCAGATATCATAATATTGTTTACTAGAGTTATAGTCTACATTTTTCTGAATATAGTGTACATAGCATTTCTCTCATAAGTATTCAGCACAACAACCTAGTGAAATAGGTTAATGAAGAGGGAAACTGACTGGTCCAAAGTCCCTTAGTAAACTTCTGTGATTGAGGATAGACTAGAAAGCCAGGTCTCTCAGTTCTTGGTCCATCATTTCACCACTATAGTACACAATAATCATTTTTCAGTTTCTTCACAATATCTGGAAGAGGAGAAAGTTTCTGATAGTGAGAACAATCAACCAATGGAACAGCTTGCCTTCGGAAGTTGTGCGAGTTTCATCACTGGAGGCTTTCAAGAAGAGATTGGACTGCCATTTGTCAGAAATGGTGTAGGATCTCCTGCTTGGGTGGGGGTTGGACTAGATGACCTACAAGGTTCCTTCTAATTGTTAATCTGACATGTTCATCTGGCTGATGTTTTATCAGGTCAGGGAGGATGGGTGGCTTGGGCATGATGATGATGGTGATGCTATCCATTCAATCGTGTCTGATTTTAAGCACTTCTATGGACAAATTCCATATATTTTAATCTTATATGGCTTACTTTTCTTGTTTTATGTTCTGTCTGGTATCTGCTTTGATAGTGTCTAGCCACTGTGGTTTTGGTGACTTGTTTCTTTTGGTACTTATGATTGAAACATAACTGTCCAGTGAGTGTGATCACATGACATGGCCAAAGTAAGTAGAGTGGAGTTTTGTGATTTTTGCCTTGCATCTATATGTCAGGTTTTTTACATTCCTATACTTGTTTGTTTGCCACCACCTGTCCAAGGAATGTGCATGAGCCTTCTCCAGCCCCACAGCTTGCAGAGTCAATTTTTCTCTTGTTATTTGTTTTTCATGATCCAACTTTTGCAACTGTAGGTGGCATGGGAAACACAATAGCATGGACTAATCTACATTTAGTTGCTGGCAGATACCCTTACTTTACCATACTCATTCATGCTCATCAACGCTGTGCAACTCAGTGCAATTTGACAGTTTATTTCTGGACTACATATTTCTTTGATCAATCTGCGATCCACACACTCATTTGATCTCTTCACTGCTAATTATTTTTATATTTCCATTCTTCACGGTGGTCATGAGTTTGGTCTTTTTGATGTTCCGAAAGAGACTGAATTTCTCAGTTTCTTCTTTAATCTTTTGATCAGATGTCTCTTGGACCTATTCAGCGCTAAATATTAAAAAAGAGAAATGCTAGATCCCATGACTGCGCTTCTCAGAAAAAGGCCCCCTATAGGGAAGGTAACTCATGCTATGACTTTACAGCTAAAGATAAAACACTGGCCGAGGATCAAATCCACTGAAACATGAACTATGTGCAAGGTATCAAATTATGAGCTAGGTAACCAGGGAAAACATGCCAACTATGAAACAATGAAGGTAGTGAGAAACTGAAGTGGGACGTTTCCACCAATGCAAATAAATAAAATCAGCAAAGCAACATTACTTTATGACAGAACTATGTGTCAGATGAAATGGACTGGTGGCATAGTTGCATAACAGTTTACAAACTAGTTACCTGATACTGAGCCAAACAGACATCCAAATGTGCTGATATATCTCCATCTACTGGTCAAATATAGTATGTAACACAGCTTGTTTGCCATTGCCTTACTTGGTTCCTCTGCTATCCAGCCAAAATCTATAATTTTCTAGTCTACCATCCAGTACGTTAAATGTAGAAATAAATTGGTCATCAAGACCAAAGTTAATCATGCCACGAGTCAGAAGAGGACATCATTTTTCTCTGGCAGGGTTCTGGGTAGAGAAATGTTTCTCCAGTGTCATATATGCTAGTTGGACTTTAGATTCTTGATCCAGAGAGCTAACATATGACTATTAAATCTTCTCCTTTTTGTGTCCTAGTTTTTCCCCTTTCATTTTTCTGTAAGGTTGTGCTAACTCAGGAGTGCCGTGACAATGTGAGTTTGACACTCCTGTGCTAAGTCTTCCACGGCCAGGAGAAGTTTAATCCTATGGAGAGTTGAACTGAAGAGCATAACATTTCTGTGTGTATGTGTGCACGTCTAAGATCACTGGGTTGTCCATTATGTTTTATTATCTTGAAAATAGTCCTCTGTACCAGCCTCTGTGGTTGCCAATCTCTCCCTCTCCCAGCCTGTGTTATTGAACTATAATTTGTACCTTCCCTCATTGATGCTTATTCTGTCTTCAGGCACATCTGTCTTCAACTATCTGGTGGGTGACTATTGCTTATGCCTTGTCTATTCCTATCTCCAATTAGCACCTCACACTGAAGTGCATTTAAACTAGCCTTGGCAAAGGAGTATGTCAAGAGTAATGCCATTATCTTTAAACATATTTAACATTCATTTATGCTAAGCTTAGTAACTTATACAAGAATTTGTACAAATTTTCTCCTAAATTTTTCAATCACTCATGGCTAGTATACTAACACTGAGGATAGCCTTTCATTATTTGCTCTAAATTTAACAATCTGTTGCAGTTACAGTTCAGTTCACCCATTCCCCTGAATTCAGAATCCTTTTCCAAAAAGTTGTTGCTTTGCTCTTATCCTAAACTTCCACTTCCTACTTTTGTATTATGTTTATATTAAGGCACTTTGATCCCTTTTTATCATCTTCCTGCACCTTTATCAGGATTGTACTTTAATCCATAAAGTATTCTATAATTCTTACGAAAACTGTATAACTGTGGGTCACACCATAAACTCTCAGATTACCACAGATTTTGCAGAAAAATCTCTTGGTTGTTGCTTTGAAACAAAATTTATCCCTTTGCCTTTTCAGTCTTCTTGGTTTCTTCTCATTATTAACTGCAAAAATTGGTATATCAGAACCTGTAAATCATGTTTTTTTTAATTTAGTTTCTCTGTATAGTTCAAAAACCACATTATTTGTGTCTTTGTCCAATTCCTTGTGTCATATCATTTCTTTAACTAAACCTGCCCATTCTCCCTCTACCTAAACTCTTAATTACTTTTCTCTGTACTATGAAAATCTTCTATAACTATCAGCTGTATTGACATACAGAATACATGTAGATTTTATTATAGTACTTTGCTCTAGTTACTAATTTTCCAATTAAGGGAGCCCAATTTAAAGCTAACTCCAATTTATACATTTTAATTAATTTTGCTATAAGTCTTGATATTTGGCATGCATGCAGATTAAACATTTGGCTGAGGATGCACAACAACAAGGGAAATGATATTATCTTTACAATGGCTTTTCTGAAATATTGTGTGCTGGTTCAGACAATAGTATTGTAAGACTCCTGACTACATTTCCTTGGAATGGGGCAAAAAAAGGGCCTATGTTCTCTGGAGTCTTTTTCCCAATTGAAAAGATGCCACAAACTTTTCTGCATTGAAACAGCAATATTAACAGCTTTTAGTCCCTCAAATTCTTACATTTCATAGCTGTTGGAGGCACATAGATGCTAATAGCCAACCCAATTGTTTGCTAGTCAAGTTTGTATATCAGAAAAATACTATAACATATTGGGAAATTAGTGACTCTACCCCTAGCAATGAATGACAGCCTTTATAAACAGAAGGTTTTCATCCAAGCCAGATGTTCTGGTACTTGATTTTGTTCTCTCAAATGGACAGTGACAAAAGTGTGTGTGTGTGTGTGTGTGTGTGTGTAAAAGTAGAAACTTTAAAAACTTCATTTTTGTATCAGTGATCTCTCCAAAAATTATGCAGTGAAAAATATTTCTGAAAGATAGGCCTTAAATTCATAGGAAATTATTTTGATGGCTAAATATGAATCATTATTCCCTATGTTGTGCTGCTTTCCTCAAGTTTTATGAAGACTGAGCCCTACAATCTTAGCAAAACTAGAAAAAGTTTTCAAACTGTTCACCACCCTTTTGTATCCATTATCTAAATTATTGTTCTAACATGCTTTTTGAGAAGAAGTGGTGATCCTTGGGGGGAAAAGGTCCACAGGTTTGTTATTAGAAAAACAAATGAGAACTAATTATTTTAATTTACCCCTGCCGTCTGTCTGCTGAGAATATGCAAGTCAAAGTTATTTTGAAGAACAAGTGTTCACACTTTGAACTGTGCAAGGGTTAAAAAGTAGTCTTCAGTGGATATGCGGTTTGTTGATTTAAAGCTCTTTGTAAATGATTGTTGGAAACCTCTCAGGTGTAACAATGTGTTCAGAAAGCCTATCACAAGCACTGCTTGCTCTTAAGTAGCGTTTTTATCTATCACTATCATCACCTATCTAGCTAGATTTGATTCCCAGAGGAACTGATAATTCATTGAATTTTCTGTCATGGAAAATGGGGAGCTTAGCAATGCGCATGAAAAAACAGAGGAAGATAGGTTTTATGAAAATTCAAATTAAAGGAAGGAGAATGTGAACAAATCTCTAATCAGAGCAGTGGAGATTCACCCTCTCCTTGTTTAATTGCCATGCTAGACAGTATGGACATTAGATGTGAGAATAGCATAGAAATTAGCCAGCAAAATTCTTGTTCCTCCCAGCATGGCTATGACAGCGGGGAAGAAGCACATTCTCTGCACGATGGTTCTGAAGACAATCAGTACAAAGCTAGAGAGGACAGAGCTTTTGAAAGCGCAATGACTATGGAGGACATTTTCAAAACTTCAAGAAATACTGTCAGATTTCCCTTCAACGACAGTTCAGAAGAGAACAATAATTTTCCAAAAGAAGAACATAAGATTTTCCTTGTTGTTAAGGTAAGTTCTTTTGCTAGGCATTTATACACTTATGGTAGTCTCAGACGTAACATAGCTTTTCCCTAACATTTGGAGAAAAGCAATAATTCTATTTTTCTGCTTGGTGGAGAATTAAACCACATTTTTGCATCTATTTACCACTTCAATCCAATAAGAAATATTGTGTGTCTCATCCTTATCCAGTATCCAGTCCAGGATACCGCAGTTGCCCATAAGCTAATGATAATGGCAATCCTATATCTGCTTTTTAGGGAATGAGATTCTCTGAGAAAGCATGCAGAAATTGGTGGAAAATATTTTGAATATTTTACTGAGTCATTTAAGCTGCTTTCAGAATATTGGAAATTTGTGATCTCTGTAGAAACTTCATATGCATATTTTCAGGTCATTGCTGTGCTCTATCATAGCCTTTTTCTTGCCTGAGTTTGTTGAGGAAAGCATGCACTTGACAGTACTTAACCCAATTTAGTGCTTTTTCCAACACTATATGGATAAAGAAGGTGTGGTGAATATCAGTTTTCCCATTTATTCTCTGAGTAGAAACAGAGCCTTGTTGCCATTCAGTTACTGCAGAGGAAGCATGCAGAAGTTAAAGGTGTATATATTTGTTGGTCCTCACAGAGGAGAAGAGCAAAAGCCATTTCCTTGATTGCATGCTCAGAAGTTATTCTACTCCACAAATTATGCAGAATGTGTTTTTTGCAATTCTGCTTTTACTCCTCTATACACAATTACTCTGACTGCAATCTTGTTGTAATCACTATCCTTGGAGAAAGTCATTGAAATTAATGAAGTTTACATCTCAGGAGAAATGCCTGGGACTATACTTTAAATTACCTGGTTATAGTTGCATGGTGTTAGAAAATATATTTTTTTCCCTATAGAATAATCTCTGTTCCATGAGAAGTAATCTGGGTAGAGCTTTGGTAGACCTATGTGTTCTTCTTCCATAATTTAAGATAGTAGCTAAGTTATCAGATACAAAAAACGGCAGAATTCATCTATTTCTAAGTAGTGTAGAAAAACGAATTTCAACAAGTTTACTTTTCACTATAAAACATAAAAAGTTTGGTAGTTGAGAGTTCCATCACCTTTTTAAATGTAATAGTAATGGCTAGCTTTCATTATACTACATTTCTATTAAAAGTGCATGGAAATATTAATATAATTGATATATGAATCTTTTGTTAATCTATAAAATTCAATAAGGCTTCATGTGAGTGACATAAGGAACTTTTTTTATTTTTATTTTTAGGAAAACGTAACATTTTCTTTCATTGGTGCAAATTTGGTATTTCGATTCTGTAGGAATTGAGAACTGTAGAAATGAATTAATTAAGAAGAGAATCATCTTAAAAATAAGGAGAAATTTCCTGAAAGAACAATTAATCAGTAGAATGACTTGCCTCCAGAAGATGTGGGTGCTCTAAGCACTGGAGGTTTTATAAGAAGAGATTGGACAATCATTTGTCTGAAACAATATAAGGTTTCCTGCTTGACTAGAAGATCTCCAATGTTCCTTCCAACTCTGTTATTCTGTTAAAGTTATAAATATTCCTTCCAGTTGGTAGTAAAATATATTTTATTTCTGGTATTTTAATAGCTCAGAGTGCAACTCTGTAAAATGTGGTTTTGTTTTAGTGGTGATAACAGTATTCAGGTTATTTATGAAGAAATATAATCTGAACAAAACGTGACATATAAATACAGCATGCATATGCTAATTTATAGTCTCAGCTGTTGATATTACACTTCTCAATTTTATCAGGTCATTATCTGAAACCCATGTTTGTTGAGTGAAGATACTTTTAAGTGTTTCATTTATAGCAATTAACAAGTCATTTTTTCCAGATTATTTCTCCTTAAACTGTAATGGATATACTATTTTATGAAAGGATTGGGGGGAAATTATACTAACAAAGCTATTTAGCAGCATGGTCCTATTCCTGCTTACTGTGGAATAACTATTCCATTCTGTATCCAGGCAGTACTCTATCATACCCGTTTATTATTCAGCGATTGTTTGCAGATACTAGAAGACTAACAAATAGTTTCTGGTTGCTTGAAACAAGTTTGAACTTGCTAAACATAAACAAAAGTTTCCATAGGTTATGTTTTATATACAAAATGAAATGACTCCCAAATTAGAGTCTCTGGTCATGGATCATATTTCCATAATTTCATGAATAATTAGAAGACACCTAATCCAATGTTTATTATGTAAAATAAGTTAACAATAACTCATTGAACAAAACATTTTGCATATTAAATTGAGGTATCACATTGTTAATGATTGATTATTCAATTGCTCAAGGGGAAATAATTTTCATATTCTTACGAATATAAAGAACAATAGAACAATATGCTTTCTTGTTTTTTACTCTGTTTCTGATGTGTATAATTCTCTCTTCTAGCAGGAGTTCTCTCTTCTACAGGCTCAGGCTACCTATTGACTAGGCCTTTTAGAGATTGCTGAACTAGAGCCTATACTAAGTCCAGCCTCTTCAGTTTATTGGAGGCTCCAATATGTAATTATTACACAGGGGTAGGAGGTCAAAAGGAGACAATGCCAACATCTTGCAGGTCTACTGACTGTTGATAATTGGCTTCTGGCCAGATTATCCCAAGCTGCTCCCATCACGCAGGAGGCATTGCTGCCTGACTGTGTGCTTAATGCAACTTCTTTCATCGTGCAATTCCAGGGGGTTCTTAGGATGGCAAAAGTAGTTTGAGGACTGCATGTGGCTCACATGGATTGCTTTTGTCTATCTTATGTCATAACAAATTTAATGCCATATGAAGGTGTGATTAATGCTCTACCTTCAGGTGCCACTGAGAAGCTAGGCCCTTTCTTCCTATGAGATTAATCATTGAACAAGCAAAACATGAACTGGCCAAGGAAGGAGCAATTTGCTTCAGCTATTTTAATATTGTCCTTATCTTTCAGCATTGTACTTCACACACTACTCAGTCCTATTTTGTTTAACTATGATTTATTGAATCATAATTGACTAATTCTCACAATATGCTAGATTAAACTATGGTTTATGAGCAACAAAGATTAGATTCACTCATTAAACCAAACCCAAACAAATCACGTTATGACTTAACTGTGTTTCCCTGCAAATAAGACCTACCCTGAAAATAAGCCATAGACTGATTTTTTACATGTGTGCCTAATATAAGCCCTACCCCAAAATAAACCCTAGTGAAGAGTGGGGTGAGCATGTGAGTGCATGTTGGCCGAGAGTGTCTGGCAGCAGCTGCAGCCTGTGCAATGCAGGTGAGTAGATTACCTGTCCAAGGAGCAGGTGTGGCATGTGATCTGGATGCACTGCGTTGTTTGCACAAAAGCCGAGAGACCATGGGCCAGAGTGGGCTGGTGACTGTGGGTGGCTCATCTTCGTGTGGCAGCACCAGCACCAGATGGCAGCAGAGGCGTGAGTGGGGAAGCAGGCAATCCTGATGCTGCAGGCATGTAGAGAGACATAAAGGTGAGCTGCCTGTCCACTCAGTCCCACCGCCTCTTGGCTTGCCTGCAGCCCATGTGGTGCATCCGGATTGTGTGCCTCCCCTTGTGCCTCTGTTGCCATCTGCCGGTGCCACCACGTGAAGATGAGCCTCCTGTGCCCACCCACTTGCCCTAGCCCACCAACTTTCAGCTTTCCCGCAGCCCACATGGCACATCCAGATTGCATGCCTCCCTCCTGCGCTTCTGTCACTGTCTGCTGCTTGGACAAGTAATCAACTCACCTGTGCTGCCTGGGCTGTGCAACCCGAGAGTGCACCAACCAAGGGGGCAGAGGGCTGCAGCTGCTGCCAGACAATGGCTCGTGTTTTGCATTTGGAACAGATTTCAGGTGAGGAGAGGGAATAGAACTCCTTAGCATCAGAGCATGATAATAATGACAACAACAATAATAATATACAAAATACTAATGCTCTGATAGTCATTTTGAAAAATCCTTTCTTAGTGAGCACCTAGAAGCCAAGAGGAACATACCGAGTGGTATTTTGCTTTTATATATATAGATATATGCCAAGAAGTAGATATTTCTAGCTTTGGCTTCAGTTCCTTTTTGAGTGTGGCCATCAGTAAGCGAGAACCCAGATCTTGAGATCCTGGTGGTCACTACCTATTTCCTGAAAGCTACAGAATTTTCATCTTTTCCTTTCTTACAATGCAACTGCGGCTCTACTACAGATGGCTACACCTTTCAAAAGGAATCAGAGGAGTTGACATAGTATCACCATACACTTGGCATTCCATAGACAAGCTGCTTTTTAAACTTTGCCCATTCAGCCAGGCATTTAAGAAGATCTAAAATGTCCCAACCAACTTCCTTCCTTCTGTTTCCAGGTCTGTGTGCCCTCTTGCTGTCATGGAACAAGCTCGTCATTAAAACATCTGTACCATTCCAAAGTGTTTTTTTTTAAAGAATAATAACCCTAACTTGGCACCAAGCAATGAATTCTTCTCTGATTCTCAGATCTGACCCCAAAATTTGAAGCTTACTAGATTGTACATCCTCCCTCCCTCCCTCCCTCCTTCCCCCTCTCCTGTTATGAACTATTTTTTTAAAAATTAGATTTATATGCCGCCCTTCTCTGAAGACTCAAGGCGGCTTACAATTTTTTTGGGATACAACCCAATGTGCTCAGCAATAGCCTTCATTCCATTGTATATGCCTGCTTATTACTAAGCGGCATTTGTACAAGGTCAGCTTATTGCCCCCAACAATCTTGGGTCCTCAGTTTACCTACCCCAAGAGGATGGAAGGCTGAGTCAACCTTGAGCCTGGTGGGATTCGAGCCTACAATAATTGCAGGCAGCTGGAACTTACGTGCTAGGCATTTAGCAGCCTGCACCACCAAGGCCCAGCCCTGTTATAGATAAACTACTGAGAAATTGGCCATACTATACAAAAACGTTCATGGTTAGGCATCCTACTCCTTTGAATTTCTTTATTTTTTCAGACCAATCTTTTAAAACAGTAGAACAGTGCCCTCTGCAAGCTGTTATGATAAACAGCAGCAAAAAAAGACGCAAGCTAGGAAATTATGTTTTTCTACTGCGGTAGAATCTGTTACTAATTGTAAATGTTTTCTAAACATTTAATTTGGACATTTTATTTTCTAAATACATTGATAATATTCCTGTGGCTTCTTTGTCATGATATGCACAGGACCAGTGAATCTGTATAATTCAGATGTGAATTATACAGATTCACTGTGAATAATTCAGAAGATGGAAGCAGAGATCACCCTCGCCAGCTCACATGCATACATAGTACAGAATGGAGGCAACTTTCATATTCATGACAGTAGGTTGCTTTATTTACAATATTTTACAGGGAATCTGATTAACTGCATCCTTCAATATGATCTTGTCAAATTTTTCTACATTAACTTCAAATATGGGGTTATAAAAATAATGTAACTATTATGAGCTTTAGAGTAAGAATTTGATATATTTTAACGTATATTTGTAATAAAGTTAAAAGTCATTTTTAATTTTTTTTTCTTTGTGCACTTCTATCTCCCCCTCCCCTTTCCCCCCAGTTCTTTTTCTTCTTGCTTTATCTTTTATTCCTGTATTTTTAAAAATTCCAATAAAGAGAAACAATTCACTTGAGATGGTGAAATGTTAATGATCTTACAAGATTTTGGCTATTTCTTAAAACATAATGATTTAATTTTGAGGTTTGCTATTGTCCTTTTACAATGTAGAGAACCTGTCATAAACTCTGACAGAAATAGAATTAAGGTTGGGCCATACAATAGATTATGAGAACAAACTCTTTACCTCCATTTCCCAGGTTTTATAGCCTTTTCCACTAGTACCTCTGCAAAGCTTCATTTCATTCCCACCACAAATTGAATGAAATCTCAGGATATGGCAGCTCTGGATAGGCCAATCTTCACAAATTCTCTGTTCCTCTGAGCTGTATATTGCTCAAAGAATAAGGGAGACTGGAAAAAGGCATTACACTGTTACTGGCTTAATATTTACCACTGTTGGCTTTTTTCTATTCCCCAGTAGTTTTGCAAAACGTGAAACCTGCTGGATCTCCTCTGTTTAGAACTCACAGAAAACATATGTTCTTGTTACAGGGAAGTTGCTATTAAAATTTATTACACAATTACATATGTGGCTTCATGCTCACTGTACCAAGAAATAATCTTTGCTCTGAAGCAAGTCATAGTTTAGGCCCAAGAAATATGAGAGAGCCTTAAAGATAAGATACAATAAAGCTTTCTTGCACAAAATGTTACAACTCCACTTCCAGAGCTGCTGCTCTGTTTTATTATTAATGGGTTGGTGTGATCATATTCAGTTGTCTACTCCTTAGAGGAGAAACTATAATGAAACTCTTGCAAAAGCAAGCCCCACTGTTCATTTGTGGTGTGTAATTTTAAACCTTTGTAGTTGACTATCTAAATGAAGTTATTTCTTACAGTAACTTGAGAATGCACTATTTGTTTCCTAAACACACTGAAAGTAATGTGACTTCCTTTCCACATTGAAAGTAATGTGTTGACCAAAGCAACATTGATTACCGTAATGTGGCAGACACAGTTTTACTGATATTTTTACAATTTAACGTTGTAGAAACAAGTCAGGAATTGGCACCAATAAAAAACAGAAGCAGTTAAATGAAGGGACAAATTGAAATTTGATAAGGACAGGCAAAATATTAAGCTCCTTGAAAGTTTCACACACTCAGTTAATGGTATGTCAATGGCCGTAACTCATGTTTCTGAATTTTATGCAAGATATCACACTGGACTTCTAATGTAGTCAGATTTGCAAATCCTTTTAGCATCTAGATGTGTACAAGCCACATCCAGATGATCTTCAATTTACACACGAACAACATTGGAACAAAGATTAATGCTTCTTCAAGTAGCATTGAATCCTCTAAAATTAACCCATCATTGTTAAATCTAAATTAAGTAGCTGCCAAGTTAGATGTAGTTACCTGAAAATGAATTCTATTGACATTTGTAAATTATGCTATAAGCAACATTCTTTCAACGTGATACCAATTAAGTGGTACCTTTGTAATGATTTAGTTAAATCTTTTAAATAATCCTCCTGCAGTCATACAAAATAAAATGTTTGCTTCATATCAAGGTACTGGATGTTCTCTGAAAAGCATAGAGTAAGTGATTTGGGTTGAGATAGGGAGTATTAACTTTCACTTTGCAGGCTGCTCAGGTTAAAGTTCTTGAGTTCTTAGGGAGGAACTCAAGAACAACAGGTATTTAATTACTGACCTTAAATAACTGCTGAATCTTAGCATTCCAAAAGATTTTCTTATTTAGTATTATTGTTTAATTACAAACCTGTTTCCAAAAGAAATATAGAGCCCCGTAAGCATTTTGACCTGTGCAGATCCTAAAAAGTTTTTCAGACTACAGAATTGATTTGGATCTGTTTGATAAGATTAAAATGAGCTGGATATTTATACCTTGTCCAGCAAGGGACAACAGAATAAAACAGAAGTGGGAGCACCTATTCAGGTGAGATTCCTATTCAGTATATTTCTTAGGTAGTTTGTTCATACATTTCACTAATAATGGCTACATATAGGAATAGTATGCCAAGATATACTATGTTTTGTGGTGATACAGAATGATATGAAAAGTTGGATGTGATACTAGACACCAAACTTTAAATGACTTATTCCTACAATGTCATTAGATAGAACCTTAAAGTCGGCAACCAACCAAGGTATTGAACAGAAGTCCTAGATATCACTTTCAAAACCTGCTATTCTTATGTGGTAGGCCATCAAAATTCAAAAGGGCCTTGGTGGTGCAGGCTGTTAAATGCCTAGCACTTAATTCCAGCTGCCTGCAATTAGTGCAGGCTCGAATCCCACCAGGCTCAAGGTTGACTCAGCCTTCCATCCTCTCGGGGTAGGTAAATTGAGGACCCAAGATTGTTGGGGGCAATAAGCTGACTTTGTAAAAATGCCGCTTAGTAATAAGCAGGCATATACAATGGAATGAAGGCTATTGCTGAGCGCATTGGGTTGCACTCCAAAAATTGTAAGCCGCCCTGAGTCTTCGGAGAAGGGTGGGATATAAATATGAATAATAATAATAATAATAATAATAATAATAATAATAATAATAATAATCAGCAATCAGTCATGTGCTTTTGGGTTATTGTTGAATCCTTACAAAAACTTCATTCTTTTTGGAGAAGTGATGGATTGCAAATTAAAGTGGCAGTATGCTGTTGAACAAACATCTTAATCAAATGAAGCAATTGCAAATCTAGCAAAGTTATCCTCTTTTCACTGTCTACAGTTGCTTTGGATAAAAATAAAAAGAAATGGCTGTAATATGAGAAAATGGAGCATGCCAACAACAAGCAAAGCAGAATAGTGATCTCCAGTACATTTTTTAAAGAAGTATGCACAAGATGAAGAGAATAGAGATTATTTTCTCACCCTTGAAATTTGTCCTATCCTCAAGAGACCTGAACTATGCTTTGAGGTTGTTTTTCCTAGCTGGCTCTTTTTATAGGAATTCCATTAATTCTTGTTGCACTCTCCCTGCATATACCATGATTGGTTCATCATGAAAAGTCTTACCAGCCAGCATTACTTGTTTAGTTTTTGGATCAATTTATATTTTAATTTATAAAGCCCAACTTGCAAATTGTATCTCTGTGTGTTGTTGGTTTGTGTCTCTAGATGGCTAACACAAGTTGAAAATCTTACCAGCACTAATGCAGAAAGGATAATGTAACTGAGGCAAGCTGATAATTATTCAGTTTCTACCTACTACAGGTGGCTTTTCCACCACTCTGGCCCATTACCCAAGAGAATAAACAGATCTACAAGGCCTTGTGGAAAGCCAACAGGTAGAGGCACCCAAATTTCAGGGGTTATGTTGTTCCAGAGGGCAAGTGCTAACAGCAGAGAAGGTTTGTCTCCTGAATCTCACTAGATGACATTGTTTTATTGAAAGGACCCAGACCATGCTCAACTTTTCGGATTTGGGGGGATAGTCAGAAACAATTGGAAAAAGGGAGTTCCACAAATCGCCTGGCCCTGGGATGGCGGAGTGTATAGAATTGTATTCAGACGTTTTCTGAGTACAATTCATAAAACAAAGATATTACATTGGTGTACCAAGATGTGACTTTAGTGATCCATGTCACCACATTGTGTGGTTCAGTTAAGCTTCAGGTTGGTGTTCAATGACAGGACCATGTACAATACATTGTAACAGTTCAGCTGGGAGATAAGCAAAGGCATGAATGACTGTGAGAAGTGTCTCCTGATCAAGGAATGTGCACAATCAATTTAGCAATTGCACTTAGCACTTATATACTGCCGCACAATGCTTTACAGCCCTCTCTGAGTGCTTTACACAGTCATATTGCCCCCAACAATCTGGGCCCTCATTTTACCAACATCTGAAGGATGGAAGGCTGAGTCAATCTTGAGCCCAGTCATGACTGAGCTCCAGACTGTGGGCAGAGTTAGCCTACAATATTGCATTCTAACCTCTGTACCACCAGGGCTTTTATTTACAAGGATTTGTGCAAAGGCTTTTCTTGCCATGGTTGCCATTTGCTATTTATCAGGAGCCAAAAATCCTGATTGCTGTTTATCAGGAGCCAAAATCCAGGAGGATAGCCAAATTGTGTGCCAGTTCTATCCAGATGAAAAGTTTCTAATGGTTATGTTTACATTTTTTACCATGCCATTTTAGATTGGAGATATATAGTCATACTTGTATGACATACAGTCTGGGATCTTTGTTTTCAATGTGATATTACAATGAATAATCATTTGGGAGGGGTTGAGCTCTAACTGGCAGTGGTCTGAGGAGGAGGGTACAGGGAGTCTGGCTGATGTCATTTGGGCTGAGTTTGATCCTGTTTCTGAGGATAAAGTGGACAGGATTATGCGATGACTGAGCTCCACCATGTGTTTGTTGGAGCCGTGTCCTTCCTGGATGGTATATGCCTCCAGGGAGATTACGTGCGGCTGGCTCCAGGCAGTGGTTAATGCTTCGTTGAGGGAGGGTTCTTTCCCTGCCACCTTGAAAGAGGTGTTGGTGAAACCCCTCCTGAAGAAGCCTGCTCTGGACCCAGCCAGAGTGAAGGTTGGCGAAGGTTGTTGACAGCGTGGTGGCTCAGCAGTTTCCGCTCTTCCTGGAGGAAGCGGACTATCTAGATCTGTATCAATCGGGCTTCCGGCCTGGGTTCAGCACGGAGACGGCATTGGTCACACTGGTGGATGATCTCTGGAGGGCACAGGACAGGGGACTTTCCTCTGTCCTGGTCCTATTAGATCTCTCAGCGGCTTTCAATACCATTGACCATGGTATCCTATTGCGGCGCCTCGGAGGGTTGGGAGTGGGAGGCACTGTTCTGCAGTGGTTCTCCTCCTACCTTTTGGGGCGTTCGCAATCGGTGTTGGCAGGGGAGCAGAGGTCGACCCCGAGGGCACTCATTTGTGGGGACCCTCAGGGGTCGGTCCTCTCGCCCCTCTTATTCAACATCTATATGAAGCCGCTGGGTGAGATCATCCGTGGTTTGTGGGTGAGGTATCATCAGTATGCTGATGATACCCAGTTGTATAACTCTACCCTAAACCAAATCAGTGATGCCCTCTCCGTGATGTCCCGTTGTCTGGATGCGGTATAGATCTGGATGGGCAGGAACAAGCTACAGCTCAACCCAGCCAAGACCGAGTGGCTGTGCATACAGGCATCTCGGACCAGTCAACAGATTCCACCTTTGGTCATAGGGGGAGAGGTGTTGCACCCTGTGGACAGGGCACGAAATCTGGGAGTCCTCCTGGATTCACGGCTCAGTTTGGAGGAGCAGGTGGGGGCCATGGCCAGGGGAGCTTTTGCCCAGGTTTGACTGGTTCGCCAGTTATGCCCATACCTGGACCAAGATGCCCTTCGCATGGTCACTCATGCACTTGTGTCCCAACTCGACTACTGTAACGCTCTCTATTTAGGACTGCCCTTGCATGCCATCTGGAGGTTTCAACTGGTGCAGAATGCAGCCGCGCGGGTTGTGATGGGAGTCTCCCGATACTCCCATGTTACACCCCTCCTGCGTGAGCTGCACTGGTTGCCGGTTGCCCTCCAGGTGAGATTCAAGGTGTTGGTATTAACATTCAAAGTCCTTCATGGCTTGGGTCCGGGGTATCTGCAGGAGCGTCTCCTGCCGATATCAAATACCAATCGCCCTGTGTGTGTGCACAGATGGGGACTCCTCGGGGTGCCGTCCACGAGACAGTGTCGGCTGGTGATGCCCCGGGGAAGGGCCTACTCTGTCGCAGCTCCCGCCTTGTGGAACCAACTACCTCTGGAGCTCCGTTTGGCTCCTGATCTCCGCTCTTTCTGCCACGATTTGAAAAGCTGGCTGTTTGAGCAGGCTGGGCTGGACTGACCTCTTGTGGGGGCCGGTTAAATTAGTTTTAAATTTTAACTTAGTTTTAAATTAGTTTTAGTTATTGGGCTTGTTTACGTTTAATTCTTTTAAAATATTTATTGTTGTATTTTAGTTGTGAGCCGCCCCGAGTCCTTTCAGAGAGGGGGTGGCATACAAGTCCAATAATAATAATAATAACAATAATAATAATAATAATAATAATAATATATTATTATTATTATTATTCCTATTTGCTTTAAATATTAATTATACCAGTTAGAGTGGCCATTAATCTGCCTTAAGAAAAGGGCACAGCAAAAAGATAAGATTTTAAAAAAAAGCAGTCCCACCTTTAAAAAAAACCCAAACAAATCATTTAACTCTAAGCTTAATTAGTTTGCAGTCAGAAAGCTCAAACTCTGAATTATTGCAACTTACATCTTGTAATCCTACTGTCAACCACTTAAAGGAAGAAGTAAGGCTTGGAAACTGATCTCATAGCTCAGTCATTTGATTTGCCTCATTCACTTGTTACTGCCTTACCAATGCAGACTCCTTAAGGGTTCGGTGAGTCAGTCTTTGCGCTCACAGGCACTCCTGCCATCTCCATGTCAAAGAAATGGGAAGTCAAAGTAGTAGGATGACTCAATATGAGCTTCAAAAATGTGGTTGACCACTACGTGGCAATGAACAGGAAGTGTGACATCCTCATCAGTGAAATGAATAATTTCATTAAACTTACACTGTATATGCTGTCTCCTTTTAATCATTAATATTCTATATGTCATAGATGTTCTCAAACTTTGCACACTGCAATTATTCACCATGAGGCAACTGTCCCATGCAGGCTTGCACAGGCAAAAGGAATTTAAATTTGCTTTGGATAGCACTACTGCCTTCCCTGTGCTAGCGTGATCAATCTGTTTTTTTGGTTTGTTTTTAAGTTGCTTGTGGTCCCTTGGGATTCTGATCCATAGTTTGAGGATTGTGCATTAAATGCAAAGGCATCCAAAGATCCTATTTTAAAAACTGTTTTTTTTTGAAGAGGTACATTTAGACAGGAAAGGCAAAAGCTTAAAATATCCCCCCACAAAATCAGCTACTTAACATATTCTGTAACAATAGTTGTGCAAGATCTCCAAAGGGTAGAGCTTTATGAGCTAAGAATATATTGAGCAATCTGAAGCAGGGAATCAGTTCCTCACTCCTCCAGCACTTTGTTTGCCTCACCTCACTGAACCATCCTTAAAACTGTCTTTGAAGGAGGAGCTCCTTCAAAGACAGTTTTGAAGGATAAATCAAGAAGTTTTATTAGGCTGCTTCAGTTTGTCTTCGCTGCTTCAGATGAAGGAAATGCTGGTTCTATCTACAGTTGGACTGGCCATGGATTCTTATTTCAGCATTGCCAGTAGATAGGAGAAATTGCATTACTCCTGAAGGTAAAGATTAGCTGAGCAGAGCAGGCCACAGGGGTTCTGGGAGAATATGAAGCCTGAGATGCAGAGGTGGTATTCAGCAGGTTCTGACCGGTTCTGGAGAACCGGTAGCGGAAATTTTGAGTAGTTTGGAGAACTGGCAAATATCACCTCTGACTGGAGATTTTACAGTATCCTTCCCCTGCCACGCCCACCAAGCCACGCCCACAGAACTGGTGGTAAAAATTTTTGAATCCCACCACTGCTGAGATGGATTCCTCATTTTGCCCAGTAATCCTGATCCTAATGTTTTTTGTAAAGTTTAACATTTGTAAATCAAAGTACAACATACTGAAACATGAAAAAGTCGACAATTAAAGTAGGTCCGGGAGGATTGATTCACATTTCCAGAGTTGTTACTTGCAGTCTGTAATACAACGTGGCAGCTTATATGTGTGGAACCTTTTCCTAAAGACTTATCATTCCACATTCCTTCACTGGAGGCAGGTTGTTGGCCTGCTGCTGCATGAGTAAAGTTACAATGAGGATACTCTTGGAGAACATAGTCTGGGCTCTGTGTGGAAGCAAGCATTATGTTCCATCTTTTTCTGATTGAGAAGCTGGAGGAAAAGTAGTGTATATATGGAAGAGCAGTAATGCAAACTGTTTTCATGTATCTATCCCGCCCCACTTACTCAGGCTTGTAGCCTCCCACAGTTCCTTCACCTTACTAAGTTAATGCTCAACAGGCAAAAAGGAATCCCTCAATGGCAAACAAAGGGGTAAAAAAGAAGGGATGGAGCAAAGATGTCTAGCACCTTCCAATACCAGGAGCATTGAAGGAATCTCCCAGAACTGATACTAGACCAGCCGTGGGCAAACTTCCCGGGGCCGGATCCGCCCGTTCGGTTGTTCTATCCGGCCCGCGGAACCGAAAGAGCGGAGGGTTCTCTTGCTCTCCCAGAAGGCTACGTGAAGTAATCTAACTTTGAATTTATATTAGTTCACACAAACACTCCATCCATGCTTTTGTTCCGGCCCTCCGGTCCAGTTTAAGAACCCATTGTGGCCCTCGAGTCAAAAAGTTTGCCCACCCCTGTACTAGACCATAAAAATTATGAATGTAGGAAGAATTTAGGCAGATAATACGCTGTGGAGGTGTGGCCACATGAGGGTGCCTTATCTCATCTCTGATTGTTGTGAATGCAGAGTGTACTTGCTTATCTTCCTTTCTCCCAGTCACATTGTCTTCCATTCCCTACTGCCCTGTTGGATATTTGGATTTTACAAAAGTTCTCTTTGATATCAGGATTCAATTAGCACCCTTTGGTGAGTGAGTGAGGCCTTTGGCTTTTTGCTTTCTGTGCCAGGAAAATGTTCTGTGTTTGCAATGATCAGAGCAATCAAGCTGTGTTTACCTCAACCGAATGTGTTTGGGGAGTAAATGAAAACTTGAGGAAGGCTCTCGTACTGTTTTTCAAAAGTACTGCTTGCCAGAATGCTAGAAAGGGGAGTGCAAGAAAGAACTATTTTGACAGAATGGGATTAAAAGAAATGGTTTGTTCCGAGGTACCACGGGCTGTGCATTAACCCCACCCTCCTCTCTTGCACTTGGCTATTTTGGGCTGGCAGCATGAGCCAGAGCTCTGACAGATGAGCACTCAGAAACACAACACAGAGCACTGTAGCACTTGTTGCTCCGTACACCAGTGTAAGCTTCTCCTGCTTTGCCTTTCTTGTCCTTTCTGGTTTATTTTGTTTACAGTTTCATAATTAGGAAAATTATTGTCTGAGTTAGTGGAAGTTTCAAAAGCAGCAGCAGGCGCAAAGGGATTGTGTAGAGAAGGAGCAGGAAGCCTCCCAAGAGCTGTGGGTAAAAGGCGAAGCCGTGCTGGCCCTGGACTCTTTGCAGAGCAAGGAGAAGAGCTCCTTGCCTGGGGGGGATCAGAGATGAGTGACTCGTCTCCTGCCAATGGAGAAGGAAAAGACCCTGAAATCGAACTCTTTGTCAAGGTAGGTGAGACTTTCTGTAGTCAGCTGCAGACATTCACAGTGTCCAGAGTTCCATTGTGTTTTAGTGCAGAATTTCTCCCTTTTCCCTCCCTGTTCTTGTTTGCTTTCCCTCCTGCTGTTGGCTTTAGTCTTTGTTGCTCCAGTGCCATCTCCTCACTTGAATGCCAAGCCAGCCACAGTGGTTTCCTCTCTGAATTTACTCTGAGGGAGAAAAACAGCCTGAGCCACCCAAGAAGCTTTGTAGCATGCAGGATGTTAGGGAAACCTTTATGTGTGCAGTCAAATTTCTGTTAGCACAGAAAACAGTGTGACACCTGGAACGGACTCATACTTGCATGTATATAATGTGATTTTATTCAAAATGTGACTAGTGGTGGTTAATTATGTGGACTACCCACTCATGATGCAAAGTGAAACATTTTTAGTAGTATATTTCCAATTGGTTATTTACATGTGCAAGCCATTATCACCTATGTTTGCAGTCATTGGGTAATCAAAAATGATAGCTGTCAGAGAAGGATAACCATGTGTTTTGTGTGTGTGTGTGTGTGTGAGAGAGAGAGAGAGAGAGAGAGAGAGAGAGAGAGAAAGCCAGCCTATGGTCTTTCAGATATTGTGAACTTTTATTTCTCAATAGCCACAACTAACAAGGACAATAGGGAACCTTGCTGGAAGTGTCGACTTCATGGCATTTTAACCATCTTCAAATAGAAATAGTAATAACAGTGAAAAACAATAAGGATGTTATAAGATATATGCTGCCCTTCAAGCATGCTGGAAGAGGAAGGGAGAAAATGAGCTCATTCAGAAGATGAGAAAGGAGTGCAAAATATATTTCCAATCAGACATACAGCTGGTGAAATCAAAACTGACTCTAAATAAAAATTACTTTGAAACCTACAAGAACAAGGCAAACGCTCCCTACTGCATGTTCTGATGAGCATTTTACCATTGCCGAACCCATTTCAGGCCTGGTGCAGATGCTCTGCTCCTTGTATTGCCACATAAGATCAAAATTCCCATTGCCACTATTCCCAGAATTCTCCAGGATAGCATTTAGGGCTTTGGTGCTTTGATCAAGAGGCCAGGCAAGCTCCTGCTCCTTTCTCCTGCTGATGTGAAACTCTCTCACTCTCTTTTAAGGAAAATTAGGTAGGCCTTCGGTAAGTAGCAGGTTGATGCAGAATTGGATACAATTTCCTCTTGGTTATACTGCAGGCATTAGTGTGTCACCCTGGTGTCCTAAATGTTTACCCATAGTGTTATGTATGCAGGTTTAAAGTCATTGGTTTAGTTTGAACTGTTCTTGTAAAATGTAAGAAATGATTGGTTTAAAAAGTGCGGGAAAACCCTGCACTCTGATTGGCTGGCAACTGCGGCTGCTGGCTATAAGTAACAGCCGCAGCCCAGCCAAAGTGGGTCCGTTCTGAGCTGTAGTCACTAATAAACAAAGAGCTTGAAGCACTCCGCGTTTGTCTCTTCATGTAAACATAACACATAGTTAAATCAGTCAACAAAATATCTTGCTAAAATAATGGCAATCTTAGAGAACATTGGCTGAAAGTGATGCTTGTCTCCCTTGCCTCATTAATGAGTCCTCTTAGGATAGCTAAATTTAGTCAGTTGAGTAGCCAACTATTGCCAAGTCTGTAGAGAGTGGCTTATCCTATTTTAATGGCATCATTTCAATTCATTCCAGTATTCTTTTATTGTAAGAAAGGTGTGATTGATGGTGTCCTAGCTCTGATTCTTTGAAACCAAGATGTAGACATAGTGCAAAAAGAAGTCCTTCTAAGAACTAGATAGTGGATAGCCACTATGATTACTTTGATAGGTTTCTCTGTGGTTCCCCCACCCCAAGGACTCAAAGTGATAGTCCTCATCACAACTTGTTGTGTAAATGAATTTGACCAAGTGCTGCGCGCTTCAGAGCTTTCACCAAGTGGTGCTCTTTTCCATCTTCCTGGAACAACTGTTATTGACGGCCATGAGTTTTATTTTGACATGAATGTATCTGCTTACTTGATAGTATTGCATAAGTTACCTCTTCACTTCCGGCTGTTTAGACTGTCATAGCACGGAGATGGCAGTAAAGCTGTAGTCAATGTCACAAGGAGATGTTTGTAACTTTACAGATTACAAGAGTCATTCCAGGACAGTAAATGTCACCGGGATCATCTGTCTTTGCCTATCTAAATATGCAGGGGGATCAGCAAGGAGCACTGAAGCACATGAATAACCAATTGAATGCTATCCCAGCTTGACTGGCAATGCCAGGATTAGGAGACATGATATTTGACCTGAAGTCCACAGTGAAATAATGGCAGATGTGTACATGCCATGGTGAGTCATGGCATGTCATCCAAAATTCTGAATGAAATGTTAGAAAGTCCTGACTTTTTAAAGTTAAATAACAAATATAGCGAACATGTGGCAAGGTTGATCTAGACGTCCTAATTATTCAAGAGTACTTGGGTATTATTATTGCCCACTTATGTCTGCAAACATGCATGTAACAATAGCAGATTTGGGAATAATAATACCTGGCCAAATTTGAACAATCCTGGCTGTTTAAATAGTGAATGACATGCTGTATGCGTCACACATCATTTTTAAAATTATTATTATTAAAAGAAACTGATTTCAGTTCACTATTTCCCCGCTGGGCAACTCCTTTGAAAGCCTTAGAATTTTTTTTACCTAGGAATCAAAGTACAACAAAAGTTCTAAAGCTGAACCTCACCACTAATGTGCTCAAAATTGAACAGAAAATGAAGCAGCTTTATTTTAAGTTCCATGCTCAAGAGATGTAGGAAATTTCAAGTTGCCATGGTGCTGCATCTTAGAATTAGGATGTGTTTTTGGGATGTGATCCACAGTTTGTATAATAATAAAGGTGGAACCTTTTACCATTTCTTTATGCAGGCATGTTCAGAAATATTTAGAGTAGCTTGTTAGAATAGCAGTCAGAGACATTGGCAGGAAATTACTTTTAGCATACCAGTTAGAGTTGTTCTTAGTGATCCAATTAGCTTAAAGTCAGCAAGTGAAATTTTCTTACCCAAGTGGATCTTAACCCTTTGCTTAGCCAGTCCTCTGGTGCAAATAAATGTGAGAAGCCAGGAAAATGAAGTGTGTTTCAAATATATCAGCATCTCTGAGTTTCTCAATAACAGCAATCAATGGGTGGTATATTTGATACCAAAAATAATTTCTGGGAAAATGTAATCAGTAATTTACTTATAAAATATTACAATTAGCTTTTTAAATGCTTAGATTTTTTTTCTTATTATTGCTCTTTATTTACTTTTGTCACACACTGAACTTGGCTGAACGCAAAAAAAACCCTGAACAGATGGGGAAAGAAAAAGCTAAGAAGTATTTGTATGGGAAAATAGTCAGTAATCACAGGATGATAGGTAGTTGGGGAAAAAACATTTTGGAATGTTTTTAGGAAACGAAGAACCACTTCTGTATTGTTTCCAAGTGAATTATATAGCTGTAGAACACAATGCCCATTTTAAGTTTTTTTTAATATAACCTCTATAATATTATAGTTTTTATAATGTATAGCTTTTATTATATAACATATCAGTCTGGGAAAGTAATAGGTTCAGTTCATATATCATGTTATGCCATGATGAGGTTTGAGTTTATCTTAGGATATTGTATGAAAGGCAACCAACTGCATCTTTTTCTGTAAACCTGACTTAGTGCAATGTGTGAACTCTTCCATTGTGTTTAAGTTTCAACAGGACTTTGTTTAACTGGTGCCTGAAATTGGTTTTAACATAATGTAATGTAAAAAGAAAGCAATAAGAAAAAATAATTTCATCAGCAAAAGCTGTCATGACATGCTCCTAGGACAGGAATTAAAGTTTAGTAGAGGATGCATAAAAATGTGCATAACTAATATTTTGGATATGATTTATATCCAAATGTGATTGTTCCTAAAAGCCCAGAGAGAAACAGAAGGGGACATTAACACAATAATAAGCTTTATTTAAGTGTTAGTTATTAATAAAAATCATTAACATTAGTATAATTAATAGAAACTATAATTCTTGTCTATCCGAGGATCTCTTTCAGAAATAACATTGGACTGTTGTCCCAAAGGTGCTTTTTTCAGGAGGCACCTTGACTTTCTTGTTTTTTCTTTTGAAGATGTTGAACTGTGACTTATCACTGCATGCATGAACCTCTGGTTCATGTATCCTTTCGATGCAGCTGCAGTAAGGAAATTAGAAGCTTTTCCTACCTTTTTCAGTTACTGTGTTAATTGTTATGTCAAAATATTGAACTGGGGTCAATGTTTGCTGTTCAGATTTCCTTCTTTCCTCCCTGCTGCTATAAATGATAGGGATGATTTTCTAGGGTTTCCAATATATGAATAGACTGAGGTAAAAATAGTGAAACTGGAAGGAAAACCTCTCCTCAGATCTTCTTTTTTTGAAAACCCAACTTTCACTAATAAATGTTTTTCCTAATCACTATAATACATTTTTGTCTCCTTCTACCAGCAGTAAATACTGCTGGTTCAATGCATTCACATCAAGGGCCATTTTCCATACAAGATTTTCATTGTTTGGTACAATTTTATATTTTGTATATTGGGCCAGGAACAACTGATGCTACTAGATTCTGTCTGTGAGATGCTTATATCCATATTGATGGATCATCCCATTGCATTTTAAAATACATTTGCTGCATATTTCATTTCCTAGTATTCAGATTCAGTCTTGAATTATATTTACTGTTGGAAATAGGGTTTTCTTTTCGTTACTTGGATTTACTTTCATGTCATGCTTGCATTTGAAAAAGGGATGTTTTAGAGTCCAGCTTTTGACATGCTGTGTTGTAAGTGAGCCAAAGATTGATGTGAAAAAAATGGAAACAGGCTTGCAATATGTTAAATCCTGATAAGAGAATAGAATTCTGTTCATTCAGAAAGGTGGGCATTTCACACTGCTAACAAAACTGCTACTAATGAGTTCAATCTTAGTGCATGTCTGTATTTCACGTTTCAGCTGCTCCTGCCCTATGCTGATGCCAGCTTGATTCTATACTGATTTATGAAAATCCTGTCTAGACTGAGATGCTTACAAGGTATCCCATTCGGACAAAAACTACCACATCCCTTTGTTGGATAATTCACCTGCTGCTGTCCTCTTTCACTTTTCTCTTCAGGAAAGCAATGGACAATTGCCTTCCCTCTTGTTCCTACATCTTACTGGATATAAATACTGTACTATTATTCAGGTATATATGGATGTATGTGTATGAATACACACAAACAAAAACACACACATCCAAATCATCCAAATCTATATATGGTATATGCAAGCAGAACAATCAGATTGAAAACAGAAGTCCTTTTCTTGTGTTTTCCTGCTTTTACTGACTAAAATCCACTGCCTTGCCTATATAACAGGTGTTTCTCACTTTCTAAATGTCCAGATGTTTCAACTGTGAGACTACCAGTAGTGTGGAAGACTTGCTATAACACAGGTTGCAGAGTAGATCCTAATGAGGAATAAGAGGCCAGGGACCATTCCTATGTTTAGAAAGCAGCTAATCAATCTGCAGTGAGATTAAAGTGCAGCAGGCCAACCTGATGACAATTCTCAAGATGACAGAAGAAGGAAAACGGTGCTTTGAAAGCTGTACTGGAAACATGTTCAGAGGTCATAGGCATAGTGGGTAGAGCCGGATGAGTAGAAGGTGATGTGTGTTTCTTACCCTCCAAAAATGATTGTTGGCTCACACTGGGTCAACCTGGCAAAATAAATAACCCTTAATAAAATCACTAAAACCCCTTTCTCTCTTGCAGTGCTAAATATTGCCTGCTAATATAATTTACTATTTGAATTTATAATTCAAATATGCTTTTTAAATTTTAATTATTGGAACAATTTATAATCCATCCCCATCATTGCGAGAAATGTAGGTGATACACACTTAATAAATAAACACAACCTATAGTAGAGTATAACTTACCCTAGAGTATTATCAATTGATGTACAGGTAATTTTCATTAGTGACTGCCTCATTTAGTGATTGTTTGCACTTATGATAGTAGTGAAAAAAATGATTTATCACCAGTCTGTGCATTTACAACTTTTGTAAGTCTGTAAAGCACAGGAAAGCTAAAGTAAGAGGTGAAGCACACTTACAGCTTCGCTTACAAACCATTTCATTTAATGACCACGTTTCCAGAAATATCTGTATGTGATCTGAGAAGATAATTTTTCCATCCAAATTTCAGCAAAAAGGACAGGGTGTTAAAGAAAAGGGTGTTTGAGGTCACATACAATTGTTATTGAGTATAAAGTTCCTTAATGTTCAGTGGCTTAATTAGAAATACATTAGCCAGTTCATTTTTAGTATTTACCTTATATTGTCTAGCGTGACATTATTCTTACTCTTCACATCTTGAGGGTAAGCCTCGGCAGCCCTTTGTATTCACTTAGGGTACCTATGTACTTTAGAGGGTTATGATCTGGTTTTCCATATTCATTAAACATACTAATAATGTTGTAACATATATAAAACAAGATGTCTGAAAAATCTTAGTCAGATGTGGCTCCTAGGAGAAGAGTGAATTCAGTGAATTCAGTTAAATGGATCTCTAAGGCTGTTAAGCAGGGATCAATAGAGTCTGAAAAATTGATGCTGCCGATTTGTCACTTTATTTCTGATCAGAAATTTGTCACTTTATTTCTGATCAGAAGCAAAGGGACTCCCTGCTGGCAAACAAGGGAGCTGGGAGGAGCCCTAAGCAAGACTGGCATTCTATTTTTATACCTCAGGATACAGGAAATGCAAAGCAGCAATACAATGATTAGTTAAGAATTTCTTATGGTCATTAGAATAGCACATATGCAAGTCATGCTGTTCAGCTTGGAATAGCACGTGTACAAGTCATGCTATTCAGCTGTTCCTAGCATGACCACCTATGCCACCTAGACCCTTGCTTGCCCCTCAACCCAAGCTGCAATAAGCTTCTAGGTACTGTTAATCACATCCTTCAGACCTAAGTATAATTTCTTGCTTTGGTTTAGCAAAGTGTTTGGCAGTTTCCTGTTTTACGCTTCTGTGCAAACAGGGTAAAATGAAGCAAGAACAGTATGGAAAGAAAAGCAGAGGCTTCTATAAAATGGGCGTTCTTTAAGATGAAATTTGGGAAGATGAATTTGGGGCCCCAAATATGAAGTTACGGGTTCCAGGCCTTCATTGGGATGCAGAGTGTGGGAAATGGAGCATTGGGTGTGTCAGGGTGGGGGAGGCCTTAAGAGGGCCAGGAAAGGTGGGTCTGGGCCTGTACTAGGCCTTTAACAGCCTCCCCTACCTAGGGGGCACCCCATGTTCCACTTAACGACCTGCACATTCCTTTAACATTTCATTGGGGGAAGCAGAGATGGGGGTGGTGGTTTCGTTAAATGAGATATTTCACCTTAATCCTGTGACATGTGGCCATAATGTCAAGGTTTGCCTGTATTTTGAAAATGCTGATAAATGGAAAAGATACAATATTTTGAACAATCTGTGTTTCTTGTAATGAAACTATGGAATCCAAAACAGTTGTAAAAATAGTAGGATAAAAACAATTTATCATCAACATATGCTTCATTGTAATCTTGAAAAGCATATGCTTTATGTTCTTAAAAGCAACTAATCCTTATTGTGGTTTTTGTGGCCATCTTTCAAGAGTCTTTATATATACATATAGTTGTGGGTCTTCCTGACTTTACCTACTTATTGTAAGTGCTGCTGCATTTGCTAGATGACTATTTGCTTTTGTTACCAGTTTTTTTTCTAGATTTCAGTTGTCTTTGTGGTATTCAGCTGGCGTTGTAGTACTATTATTTTGTTTTCCTTTTTTGGTGTGTGGCTGAATGGTCAAATTAGTTTAAATGATGATGAATCAGAAGCTATACGAATACATAATACAATTGCCTGCCTGCCTGCCTACCTGCTGACCAATGCAAACTACAGGTCATCCTTGACTTACAACCATTCTTTTAATGTCCAAAGTTTCAACAACACTGGAAAAAGTGACCTATGACCATTTTTCACACTTGCAACAGTTGCAGCATCACTATGGTCACGTGATCAAAATATGGATCCTTGGTAGCAGGCATGTGTTTATGATGCACAGTGTCCGGAGTCACGCGGATCACCTTTTTGTGATCTTTTGACGAGCAAAGCCAGACTCACTTAAAAACTGTATTACTAATTTAACTGCAGTGAATCACTACAGTGGTAAGAAAGGTTGTAAAATGGGGGGGGGATTCACTTTTTAAAAAATTAGATAGATTTATATGCCGCCTTCTCCCAAGACTCAGGGCGCTTACAATTTTTGGGATACAACTCAGTGCTCAGCAATAGCCTTCATTCCAATTGTATATGCCTGCTTATTGTTGCCGTTTATTTTTAAAGTCAGCTTATTGCCCCAACAATCTTGGGTCCTCAATTTACCTACCCCGAGAGGATGGAAGGCTGAGTCAACCTTGAGCCTGGTGGGATTCGAGTTTACAGTGCAATTGTAGGCAGCTGGAACTTAAGTGCTAGGCATTTAACAGACTGAGCCACCAAGACTTAACAACTGTTTTGCTTAGCAGTGGAAATTTTAGGCTCAATTGCCATAATTCAAGGATTACCTGGAATATGATAGAGTGATAACAATAGGGGGGGTTCCATTGGCTGCCAGTTTGCTTTCAGTGAACCGGAATTAATCATTAGCATTAGATGAAATGATTATTTATAAAGCCCTCTAAGTTTCAAGCTTCTATTATCTTTGGGACTGTTGGCTCTAGGTAGAATCTGCCTGTCTAATCCATACAGGCCAAAGGCCATTCTGTGGGTCCTAGCTGTCAGCTCTTCAAGGTAGACCAAGTCAGGAAACAATGCAAGGATTCCAGGAATGCTACTTTATTGGCTATAGAGAGTATAACAGAATTCCTGGTCAGCTCAGTTGTGAATTTTCTCTGCCTCATCTTATGCCAAACAGTATCAAATCAGAGTTATTTTGAGTCTACTTTCCCAGGAATTAATTGTTTACTTTCTTTCAATGATCTTTCTTTTAATGGCCTTTAAGAGAAAACCATTCCTTTATCAGGGCTGTCTGAAGTCCTTGACTATATTACTAGTGGACTGGAGTGCTGAGGAAAAATAAGCTGCAAAGCTCATATTGTTTGATTTGTTTTGAATGAAAATATAGTTTGAAGGATCAAGTTTGACAATCATCTTGAATACTGAGATGTCAAATCGTACACTTCAGACTGCTGATGTAAATGGGAAAAATCTGGTAAGAAATATTGATATTTACTGTATTCATCTTTTCCTTTTTACTGTCTTTGGTATTACATCCATTTCCTGATGTCTTTTATGTTAATACTAAGATAGCCAAGGCTTGATTTGACATAAGCTTGCTTTTTCTTTGTTCCATTTATGGCACCTTCTCCAACAATGTTCTAAAAGACACTGAAGACATAATTATTTGTCAGAACACCAAGAGAGAGTATTAAGACTGAAATACCCACAGTGGAGTTGTCACTGGTGAAGATGACAGAATTTGCAGAGATTACAAAATGACTTATTTGATTAGAGAAAAGACAGTAACTACATTTTGTAGTGATATAAAACCTTCATGGCCTTTTTTTGCTGAATCAGAAAAAATGAGATTGTGATTTATAGGCTAGATGAGTAGAAAGGGTGGAATATTGAAAGAATGGAGCTGCAGTGATAAACACAATCACAATGAGAGAGAGGATAAAATATAGATGCATTTATAACTACTGTAAAGTAGACTAAAGTCCACTTCTCTGTATATAATATTTCTATTATCAATTTTTACTTTTTTTTTACTATTTTTCCCCCTTTTCTCTAAATTTGTATTATTTTCATTCTGTAAAAATACTTTATTAAAATACTTTAATAAAAATAATTAAAAACACAAGAACAAGTGTTTTGGCGGTAGTAATATGCCAAATTTAATCCATCCTATGCATGCTGCTATATCTGCATATCTTCTGCAGTAAAACATATGAATCTGCCATTTTCCTTCAAATGTGCAGAATTCCAAGCCTTTGAAGGTTTTGGAACCTGAAATCCAACACATCTGAAAGAGAACAGATTGTGAGGAAACTGCATGATTTCGTAGGGCTCTTAAATCACCATATCTTAGGACAATAGGATTGTACCTTTATGTTTCAGAATTCAGGGCTGAAACATAGTTGTCTGAAGCAAATTACACTGAAACGAGGACAGAATTCTGAGGAAATGTTTGAGATAAAGATGCCAGATTACAGGTGAAACTCGAAAAATTAGAATATCATGCAAAAGTTCATTTATTTCAGTAATGCAACTTAAAAGGTGAAACTAATATATGAGATAGACTCATTACATGCAAAGCAAGATAGTTCAAGCTGTGATTTGTCATAATTGTGGTGATTATGGCTTACAGCTCATGAAAACCCCAAATCCACAATCTCAGAAAATTAGAATATTACATGCAATCAATAAAACAAGGATTGTACATAGAACAATATCGGACCTCTGAAAAGTATAAGCATGCATATGTACTCAGTACTTGGTTTGGGCCCCTTTTGCAGCAATTACTGCCTCAATGCGGCGTGGCATGGAAGCTATCAGCCTGTGGCACTGCTGAGGTGTTATGGAAGACCAGGATGCTTCAATAGTGGCCTTCAGCTCTTCATTGTTTGGTCTCATGTCTCTCATCTTTCTTCTTATAATGCCCCATAGATTCTCTATGGGGTTCAGGTCAGGTAAGTTTGCTGGCCAATCAAGCACAGTAATCCCACGGTCATTGAACCAGGTTTTGGTGCTTTTGGCAGTGTGGGCAGGTGCCAAGTCCTGCTGGAAAATGAAGTCAGCATCCCCATAAAGCTCATCTGCAGAAGGAAGCATGAAGTGCTCCAAAATCTCCTGGTAGACTGCTGCTGACCCTGGACTTAATGAAGCACAGTGGACCAACACCAGCAGATGACATGGTTCCCAAATCAACACAGACTGTGGAAACTTTACACTGGACTTCAAGCATCTTGCAGTGTGTGCCTCTCCATTCTTCCTCCAGACTCTGGGTCCTTGGTTTCCAAATGAGATGCAAAAGTTGCTCTCATCAGAAAAGAGGACTTTGGACCACTGAGCAACAGACCAGGTCTTTCTTAGCCCAGGTAAGACGCTTTGACGTTGTTTGTTGTTCAGAGCGCTTGACAGGAATACGACATTTGAAGCCCATGTCCAGGATCCGTGTGTGTGGTGGCTCTTGATGCACTGACTCCAGCCTCAGTCCACTCCTTGTGAAAGTCCCCAACACTTTTGAATGGCCTTTTCCTGACAATCCTCTCCAGGCTGCGTCATCCCTGCTGCTTGTGCACCTTTTTCTTCCACACTTTTCCTTCCACATAACTTTCTATTAATGTGCTTTGATACAGCACTTTGGGAACATCCAACTTTTTGCAATTACCTTTTGAGGCTTTCCTCCTTATGGAGGGTGTCAATGATGGTTTTCTGCACAACTGTCAGGTCAGCAGTCTTTCCCATGATTGTGATTCCTACTGAACCAGACTGAGAGACCATTTAAAGGCTCAGGAACCCTTTGCAGGTGTTATGGCTTAATTAGCTGATTAGAGTGGGACACTTTGAGCCTAGAATATTGCACCTTTTCACGATATTCTAATTTTCTGAGATTGTGGATTTGGGGTTTTCATGAGCTGTAAGCCATAATCATCACAATTATGGCAAATCACGGCTTGACCTATCTTGCTTTGAATGTAATGAGTCTATCTCATATTAGTTTCACCTTTTAAGTTGCATTACTGAAATAAATGAACTTTTGCACAATATTATTGAGTTTCACCTGTAAATAGTAGTTTGACTGTAAATAAAACATTATATTTCAATATTTGCAAAAGCTGTACATTCATACTGTTTTTAATTGTGCTAGCAGTGTCATGGAATTCCAATAAATAATTCAGTATCTTCTCTTATTACATTTTCAGAGTTCACTTTCAGTTCTTGGTTGCCATTAATTTTAGTTTGTCTGAAATAGTATTTAAAATGATGGAAATGTGGTTGAGATTCATTCCCACTTGCAGGGATGTTCACAAAGCAAGGTGCTCAGGGGTTCTAAACACTAATGGAAATTCAGATGCACATAATTTATATGACATGCATAATAACTGTTGCCAGTGAATTCCAGAATTGCTTTGAGAAATTAAGAAATGGTTGCAGTACCATAGTAAAGCATCTCTGCTAAACGTCATTCCTACCATTCTCATATGACAAGTGATTTTTAGCAACTTAACACACTTCAGATTTAAGAATTGTTAACAATAAATATAATGCTAACTGTGTACTTACTTAACCTTTATAAAAAAAAGGATGTTTCTGCTTTTCTTGAGTTTTCTGTTGTCCAGCTACAGTTTGATGTCTTTTCCCTGTTTTTATGTCCAATTATGACACCACCGATATTTGTTCTGCATGATAGTTGTCCTTTCTATTCCATCTATTCAAAAAATGTGTCTTGAACCATTCTGAATGAACTTGGTGCCACTTTTAACATAAATTGCCCGTGGATCTCTGACTCTTTTTCCCACTTGTGCTTAACAATCATATAAAAGTAGTCCAGTAACCTCTTTTTTCTGCTTGTCCTGATGACATTACTATCACCTTATAACTGACCAATATTTGAGGCACTTCTTAACTGTTCTGGTATTCAAGTACTGCTTGTCTCTTCAGACAGCAAGCCAGAGCAGTTTTACTGAGGCTTGTTGCTACCGTGTTTCCCCGAAAATAAGACCTACCCTGAAAGTAAGACCTAGCACTATTTTCTAAACCTGCCCTAATATAAGACCTCCCCTGAAAATAAGACCTATAGTGTAAATTCTCCAGTTCCAGGAAGACTTTTCAGGGAGCAACTGCACCCACAGGCAAACACCCCCTACACACTCACACTCACTATTTGGCACCATAAATATAAGACTACCCTGAAATAAGACCTAGTGTGTTTTTTGGAAAATATAAGACAGTGTCTTATTTTCAAATGCAGATTAAAGCAACAAACCGGTGAAGTTGACATAATTCACTAGCTGCTCACTGTTGCAGTCAGATGACTCCCATAGGGATAGGATCAACACATGACTTTAGGTTGCTATAGAACTCTGGGTACTCCCTTCAGAGCTATTTTGATTTGGGTAGAGCGAGAATCTAGTTTTTTAATATAAATTTTCTAGCAACGTTTTGTATGCCTGGCCACCCACCACACTGTAATTTATACAGAGGCAAAGTTTCTAATATATCCTGTTAAATCCTATCTGAAGAACTGCCTACTCTAAGTAGTACCAATCTATCCAATATCTTCAGTTAGAATGGAGCTGTTAACAGCCTCAAACTCAGGTAAGAGAAGTAGGAACAAGAATCTGCTGCTGCTTTTCTATATACCCAAATGACAAATGCTTTTTCCTCCTGAGATTCAAGTGGCACCTTCTCCAACAATGTTCAAAAGACACTAACACATAATTATTTTTCAGAATGTTGAAGAGTTAAAGATAAATTATGTAATAAAATGCCAGGTTTAAGTGTGGATGAGGCTGCATTTATATGGTGTTTTCGTCTTATGAAGTTTTGCTAGCTGGAGAAATCAACTGTAGAGAAAGAATTCATAATCCATAAATACTGAATAACCACCAATCACCCATTGAGGAATGTTTGGAATTTCTGGGGTGGAGGTAATAAAGTGACCTTCAGACTGAAGTTAATAATAATAATATTCACATTCATTTCCTCTGTGTAGTCTTCTGGACTACTACTACATTCATGTCAGAAGTGCCTACCAAGTGACATTACCGTTGCTCAGAGGACTCCCGAAGAGGCTGCTTTCATGTCTCTGTTACCTTCCCATCAAAGTGGTGCCTATTTATCTACTTGTATTTACATGATTTTGAACTTCTAGGTTGTCAGGAGCTGGGACAAACTGACAGGAGCTCATTCAGTCTCGCGGGTTTACTCTCACATTTTGAACTGCCGAGATGTGACCTATTTATTTATTTATTTATTTATTTATTTATTTATTTATTTATGGACTTATATACACCCCATCTCTCAAGAGACTCAAGCATTTCTAACAAAAAAAACAAACACACAATATTTAAAAAGAATTAAACTAATGGTCCCAATTAATACAAAACTTAAAACCACCAAAATCTAAAACACCCACCCATGGGTCACAGCCCGGATTGGTCAATAACCAGGTCTTCAGGTCATGGCGAAGGGAAGGAGGTCAGGGGCCAGCTGAGCCCCAGGGGAAGTTGGTTCTTCTGACTCAGTGTTCTCACCACGAGAGCCACCACAGCCCTTAGGACCTCTGGAAAGCAATAGAAAAATGGTTGGCCAAATTCCTACCTCTGCACCATGGCAAAATCCAGTTGGTCCAGGTTTAATTTTTGCTTTTGAAATGCCTTTTGAAAACACACAACCTTTGACCAATGTAAAAAAAATCCCATGAAAATGTATGATACAATGTTTATGAATAAATATTCATTTTTATGCTATCAACTCAATCCAAAGAGGAAAAATCCATAAGTGGTATATATTAGGGTTGTACAACCATTTGAGGGGATGCAAAGGACTTTTGGAACCTGTCATTCAAAACATTGCTGTGGCTGTGAATTGACTGCAATAAAGAGATGACACATGGGTACGGTGGCATGTCAAATCCACAGCAAGTTACCCTGTGCAGGGCGGAAGATGATCAGGGAATCATACTTGCAAGAATTCTTGCCCGAAGCTTTGAGTTTCATTTGCTGGAGAAGTTGGGGGAATGGAAACTGCAGTCTTTCTCATTTCCTATTTCTCTGCTTCACTTATGATGCACTGAAGTATCCTGCTTTTATAACAGTCTATCACTGTTCATCAAGTGTCAAAGCATTCTCCACTGTTTTGACTGTACTGTGGTTGGCTTGCACTGTAAATAATAAAATGATGTTATCAGTATTTTTTTAAATGAAAGCTTTACTGTATGCTCTAGGGAAAAAACTAGTATGAATTTCAACTCATTGTCTCAGCAGGAAATTTTAGCAGGTGTGTATTTGTAAGGTGTGGGAGATGGTCTATTAACAATTGAGAACACGTGACCATTTCTTACAGGTTCTGGTGCTATTTTTTGTCCTAAAATATCTTCTGCTTTTTATTTGCATGCATCTTGAAAGCCTAATTCAATCAATCACTGCAAATTTTCAGTATTATTTTCCTCCCTTTTTATTTTTCATTATTTTCCTTGAATAGTATCATAATTGTTCTTTTAAACCGTATAAACCTTCTCCATTTTTCCATTATTTGTAACACGGTATAATCCAGCCTTGGAAAGGGACAGGAGACATTCTCCCTAATAGGACTCAGTTGTGCTATCCTGTATTGGAGATTTTTCAGTATATCAAAATACTATATTGATAATTTTTTGTTTAGCAAAAAAAAGAAGGGTACTTCATTTATTCCTGTTGCAGCAATCCCAATGATAGCAATTGTTGCTCCCTTCTTAGGGAGTTAATCTTTACCCTATCTTAAGTTAATGTTGTTGATGATTTTAAGATATTTAATAGAATGATTTAAATAAAATATATAAAATTAAAAAGGAACTACAGAATTTTTAGGGATACAATCCTATCCCAAACCTGCTTGCACCTAGCAACAGAATTTCCATTTTACTTTGAGTTTAATTATATTAGCCCTCATTCAGCCCTCATTAATTACCAATTTTCAGCACAATATAACAGCTTAGCTGTGCATCTGTCCTGATTTGACCCCCTCCAGCATGGCTATCTGCAATATGAATTTCTAGACATTTCATCCTGAATTTTTGGAGAAAAGGAGGCTGAACTGCTAGAATCCCTAGGAGAGATGCCATGTGGTTCAGCACTGGTCTCCTGCTGCCACCTTCTGGAACCAACTCTTTAAGTATGACAGAGACCACTTAAGGACAGTGTCTCAGTTCCCAACCCAGGCAGGTAATCAGAGCACTCAAAGAAAGTGTCCAAATCCCAGCTGCTTTCCAGACCAGAGGCAGTATTACTTTGATCAACCACAGAACTAAGGTACAATAAATAATAACTCTCAATTCTCAGAATCAAGCAGCAGCCATTAATCTTCCAACATAAACTGCAAATAAAATTCTGGAAGATTTCCTACTCATTGAATGTGTTGCTTTTTTTTTTTTTTTGCAAGAATATAGCATTCATGTTTTATTCATTCAAGTAGTAGTAGTATAGTCCTGTTCTTCGGAATGAAAGAGATTCATTTCATCCAAACACTTTTTCAGAAAAAAAATAAGAGCGACATCTTTTTTAAAAAATTAAAACTTAATGCAGAGAACATTACTGGGAGCACAGATTAAAGGGATGTAAAATAGAGGAAAAATATTTTTAACTTCATTGGTTTATATAAGGAGTGAGATGAGAAGGAGCTTCAATCCCAGAAAATGGCTCGGATAACAGATAATCAGAATTGGAAGTGACCTTATAGGTCATCTAGTCCAACCCCCCGCCCAAGCGGGAGACCCTACACCATTTCTGACAAATGGCAGTCCAATCTTGTCTTGAAAATCTCAAGGATGGTGCTCCCACAACTTCTGAGGGCAACTTCTGTTCCATTGGTTGATTGTTCTCACTGTCAGAAAGTTTCTCCTTATTTCCAGGTTAAATCTCTCCTTGTTTAGCTTCCATCCATTATTCCTTGTCTGGCCTTCAAGTGCTTTAGAAAATAGCTTGACCCCTTCCTCTCTGTGGCAGCCCCTCAAATATTGGAAGACGGCTGTCATGTCTCCCCTGGTCCTTCTCTTCACTAGACTAACGAAGCCCAGTTCCTGTAACTGTTCTTCATATGTTTTAGTCTCCAGTCCAGGGTGGGATGCTACTTCTCCCAGCTCTATAGAACTGGTAGCTCTGAAGAGCAGCAGACACCGAACCAGTTCTGTGTCTGCTGCTGTTTGGCCCACCTGCCCGCCCAGGCTTTTACCTGTCCTTTATTTCCACTTTTTCATCCTCAGCTGCTTTGTGCGGCACAGCAGAGCTTGAAAAAGCAGTAGAAAAGTAGATTTTGAAATGCTGCACACCTTGGCGCAGCACTCATCAGCTGTCTGGGTGGCACAGCTTAAAGTTTACACGCAGGAGGCAGGCGCAAAACGTAATCACCCTGCTGCAGTCCCCTAATCATCCTGGTTACTCTTCTCTACTTTTTCTAGAGTCTCAACATCTTTTTTATAATGTGGTGACCAAACTGGATGCAGTACTCTAAATGTGGTCTTACTAAGCTTTTATAGAGTGATATTAGTACCTCACTTGATCTCATCTGTATTCCTCTGTTAATTCAATTTAGGATTGCATTAGTGTTTTTGGCTGCTGCTGCATACTGCTGGCTCATATTTAGCTGGTTGTCCACTAAGACTCCAAGATCCCTCTCACCGCTACTGCTATTGAGCCTGGTTTCATCCTATATGTGTACTTTTGGTTTTTCTTGCCTAAGTGTAGAACTTTACTTTTCTCTACATTGAATTTCATTTTGTTAGATAGTGTTCTAGTCTGTCAAGAGCCATCTGGATCTTAAGCCTATCTTCTTGGGTGTTAGCTATAGTATCATCTGCAAATTTGATAAGTTCCCTTCTATTCCTTCTTCATCTAAGTCATTAATGAATATATTGAAGAATACTGGGCCTAAGACAGAACCTTGTGGCACCCCACTGCTTACTTCCCTCCATGTAGACTTAGACCCATTAAGGACTATTTGTTGAGTAAGTACGGTTTGTCAGCCTGCAGTCCATCTAGTGGTGGTGCTATCTATTCCACTTTTTCTAGCTTACTAGAAGTAGGTTGTGGTTTACTTTGTCGAATGCCTTGCTGAAATCTAAATATATTATGTCCACAGTATTTTGCTGGTCTACTAATTTAGTCACTATGTTGAAGAATTAAGTAAGATTGGTTTTGCATCTGTTTTTAACAAACCTGTGTTGACTGCTAGTTATTACTTTACTTGTTTCTAGATGGTGGCAGATCTGTTTGGAGCTATATTAGTTTCTTTTTAAATTTTTGCTCAGTGATATTTCTGTATGTTGGGAAATTACTGTGGGTAATTTCCAGTTTAATCTGTATCTATCTACTCTAATCAAGCCTTACCTCCAGATCAGAGCAAGTAATCAGTTCAACTAGCAAAATTATAGATTCATGTTCTTCCAAGCATCTGCAAAGATAAAAGTGGTTAACCGAAAAGGCGAAAAGGCAGGTAAAATGTATATAGGGAGACATGACCATTAGAAAGAATTTATGTTATCTCTATGTCAAAAGCATACAAAACTTTCCAGAAACAGTACTGTGAGTAATTAGAGGACAGTGCCAAAAGGAGCAGCTTTTCATCATTCTAATAGCAGAACAAAGATGGAAAATGTGACCGCTGGTGACCCTTCCTCTATTCTGCACTATTTAAGAAACAATTTGGTGGGTGGGGACAATGTATTCAACACTTTGCAGGTACTCCTTGACTTACAACCATTCATTTGGTGACCATTCAAAGTTACAGTGGCACTGAAAAAGTGACTTATGACCATTTTTCACACAACAATTGCAACATCCCCATGGGCCAATGATTAAAATTCAAATGCTTGGCAACTGACATGTATTTATGACATTGCAAATATCCCAATCATGTGATCACCAGTTGTGACCTTCTGATAAGCAAACTCAATGTGGAAGCCAGATTCGCTTAACAACAGTGTTACTAACTTAACAACCCAGTGATTCACCTAACAACTGTGGCAAGAAAGTTCATAAAATGGGGCAAAACTCACTTAACAACTCTCTGGCTTAGCAACAGAAATGTTGGGCCCAATTATGGTCAAAATGTCAAAACTGACTAACTCCATAGTTGCACCTGCTGTCATTCTCAGTTTGCCAAACAGTAGGTGTGTGTGTGTGTGGACGAGGTGAATTCCTAAGGAGGGAGGGATGCTCCAGAATGCAAGAGAGCATTCTGTTGCCAGCAAGATGTTTAGACACCAAGGTCAACTTATAGCATCTTTGAGCAGCACAGACAATCTTTTCCAAAAAAAAACCAAAAAAACCAACTGAACCCAATTGGTGAACTATGAATTGTGGGTGGCCTGGAGGGGGAAAAGGGGTTTTACCTATGTGGGTTTTTGTGGCAAAATCCAAGAACTGACTTTGCTTCTGTTGTACCTAGAGGGATTTTTCAATAAAGTTACACTCCTGGTAATCTAAAAGACCTGAGAGCTTCTTTGATTGAATATGCCAAATGGGATGGTTAACATATAAGTCAAGGACTACCTGTATTCCTCAAACAGATGTTTGGGAGAGGTACAGCTTTCCCTCTTTCTTACAAACTCTTTAATGCTGTTTTAACAACTTTAGGACAGGAATGTATCTACAGGTGTATGCAACTAAACAACATGTATGTTGAAAAAGGTTAGAGTGCCAGTTAAAAGGGTGATCTTTTGATATTGTTTAATAGTTCAAAACAATTGGTATTCAGTGGTTGATAATTAACAGGTAATACTATCTAGACCAGGGATGTCAAGCTCTATTTTATTGAGGGCCATATCAGGGTTGTGTTTGACCTCGGGAGGGCTAGGGGCATGTCCAGCTCAACGCCACTCATGTTGGGGTGCCTGTATTGGCCCGAGCACTCTGTCAGCAAAATGAGCTTTCAAGCTTGCTTTTTACCTGCAACAGCCTCCTGTAGTCTTCTGCCAGCAAAAATGGGCTCCCAGCTCCATTTTCATTTT
>CM019148.1:176712539-176785742 GCA_009733165.1 Naja naja | reverse complement strand
CAAATGACAAATGCTTTTTCCTCCTGAGATTCAAGTGGCACCTTCTCCAACAATGTTCTAAAAGACACTGAAGACATAATTATTTTTCAGAATGTTGAAGAGTTAAAGATAAATTATGTAATAAAATGCCAGGTTTAAGTGTGGATGAGGATGCATTTATATGGTGTTTTCATCTTATGAAGTTTTGCTAGCTGTAGAGAATTTTTAGAAATCAACTGTAGAGAAAGAATTCATAATCCATAAATACTGAATAACCACCAATCACCCATTGAGGAATGTTTGGAATTTCTGGGGTGGAGGTAATAAAGTGACCTTCAGACTGAAGTTAATAATAATAATATTCACATTCATTTCCTCTGTGTAGTCTTCTGGACTACTACTACATTCATGTCAGAAGTGCCTACCAAGTGACATTACCGTTGCTCAGAGGACTCCCAAGAGGGCTGCTTTCATGTCTCTGTTACCTTCCCATCAAAGTGGTGCCTATTTATCTACTTGTATTTACATGATTTTGAACTTCTAGGTTGTCAGGAGCTGGGACAAACTGACAGGAGCTCATTCAGTCACGTGGTTTACTCTCACATTTTGAACTGCCGAGATGTGGACCTATTTATTTATTTATTTATTTATTTATTTATTTATTTATTTATGGGACTTATATGCCACCCCATCTCGAGACTTCAGGCGACTTACAATAAAAACAAACACAATAAATATTTAAAAAAGAATTAAACTAATGGTCCCAATTAATACAAAACAAACACATTTCAGTCAACGGATTGCACTTTCATGAACTGGACCTGGACCTCAATGGTCTTCTGACTCAGTGTTCTCACCACGAGAGCCACCACAGCCCTTAGGACCTCTGGAAAGCAATAGAAAAATGGTTGGCCAAATTCCTACCTCTGCACCATGGCAAAATCCAGTTGGTCCCGGTTTAATTTTTGCTTTTTGAAATGCCTTTTTGAAAATGCACACAACCTTTGACCAATGTAAAAAAAAATCCCATGAAAATGTGTGATACAATGTTTATGAATAAATATTCGTTTTTATGCTATCAACTCAATCCAAAGAGGAAAAATCCATAAGTAGTATATATTAGGGTTGTACAACCATTTGGAGGGGATGCAAAGGACTTTTTGGAACCTGTCATTCAAAACATTGATGTGGCTGTGAATTGACTGCAATAAAGAGATGACACATGGGTACGGTGGCACATCAAATCCACAGCAAGTTACCCTGTGCAGGGTGGAAGATGATCAGGGAATCATACATGCAAGAATTCTTGCCCAAAGCTTTGAGTTTCATTTGCTGGAGAAGTTGGGGGAATGGAAACTGCAGTCTTTCTCATTTCCTATTTCTCTGCTTCACTTATGATGCACTGAAGTATCCTGCTTTTATAACAGTCTATCACTGTTCATCAAGTGTCAAAGCATTCTCCACTGTTTTGACTGTACTGTGGTTGGCTTGCACTGTAAATAATAAAATGATGTTATCAGTATTTTTTTTAAATGAAAGCTTTACGTATGCTTTCTAGGGGAAGAAAACTAGTATGAATTTCAACTCATTGTCTCAGCAGGAAATTTTAGCAGGTGTGTATTTGTAAGGCGTGGGAGATGGTCTATTAACAATTGAGAACACGTGACCATTTCTTACAGGTTCTGGTGCTATTTTTTGTCCTAAAATATCTTCTGCTTTTTATTTGCATGCATCTTGAAAGCCTAATTCAATCAATCACTGCAAATTTTCAGTGTTATTTTCCTCCCTTTTTATTTTTATTTTCCTTGAATAGTATCATAATTGTTCTTTTAAACCGTATAAACCTTCTCCATTTTTCCACTATTTGTAACACGGTATAATCCAGCCTTGGAAAGGGACAGGAGACATTCTCCCTAATAGGACTCAGTTGTGCTATCCTGTATTGGAGATTTTTCAGTATATCAAAATACTATATTGATAATTTTTGTTTAGCAAAAAAAGAAGGGTACTTCATTTATTCCTGTTGCAGCAATCCCAATTATAGCAATTGTTGCTCCCTTCTTAGGGAGTTAATCTTTACCTATCTTAAGTTAATGTTGTTGATGATTTTAAGATATTTAATAGAATGATTTAAATAAAATATATAAAATTAAAAAGGAACTACAGAATTTTTAGGGATACAATCCTATCCCAAACCTGCTTGCACCTAGCAACAGAATTTCCATTTTACTTTGAGTTTAATTATATTAGCCCTCATTCAGCCCTCATTAATTACCAATTTTCAGCACAATATAACAGCTTAGCTGTGCATCTGTCCTGATTTGACCCTCCAGCATGGCTATCTGCAATATGAATTTCTAGACATTTCATCCTGAATTTTTGGAGAAAAGGAGGCTGAACTGCTAGAATCCCTAGGAGAGATGCCATGTGGTTCAGCACTGGTCTCCTGCTGCCACCTTCTGGAACCAACTCTTTAAGTATGATAGAGACCACTTAAGGACAGTGTCTCAGTTCCCAACCCAGGCAGGTAATCAGAGCACTCAAAGAAAGTGTCCAAATCCCAGCTGCTTTCCAGACCAGAGGCAGTATTACTTTGATCAACCACAGAACTAAAGTACAATAAATAATAACTCTCAATTCTCAGAATCAAGCAGCAGCCATTAATCTTCCAACATAAACTGCAAATAAAATTCTGGAAGATTTCCTACTCATTGAATGTGTTGCTTTTTTTTTTTTTGCAAGAATATAGCATTCATGTTTTATTCATTCAAGTGCGAGTAGTATAGTCCTGTTCTTGGGAATGAAAGAGATTCATTTCATCCAAACACTTTTTCAGAAAAAAAATAAGAGCGACATCTTTTTTAAAAAATTAAAACTTAATGCAGAGAACATTACTGGGAGCACAGATTAAAGGGATGTAAAATAGAGGAAAAATATTTTTAACTTCATTGGTTTATATAAGGAGTGAGATGAGAAGGAGCTTCAATCCCAGAAAATGGCTCGGATAACAGATAATCAGAATTGGAAGTGACCTTATAGGTCATCTAGTCCAACCCCTGCTGGAGACCCTACACCATTTCTGACAAATGGCAGTCCAATCTTGTCTTGAAAATCTCAAGTGATGGCGCTCCCACAACTTCTGAGGGCAACTTCTGTTCCATTGGTTGATTGTTCTCACTGTCAGAAAGTTTCTCCTTATTTCCAGGTTAAATCTCTCCTTGTTTAGCTTCCATCCATTATTCCTTGTCTGGCCTTCAAGTGCTTTAGAAAATAGCTTGACCCCTTCTTCTCTGTGGCAGCCCCTCAAATATTGGAAGATGGCTGTCATGTCTCCCCTGGTCCTTCTCTTCACTAGACTAACGAAGCCCAGTTCCTGTAACTGTTCTTCATATGTTTTAGTCTCCAGTCCAGGGGTGGGATGCTACCGGTTCTGCCCAGCTCTATAGAACTGGTAGCTCTGAAGAGCAGCAGACACCGAACCAGTTCTGTTTGGCCCACCTGCCCGCCCAGGCTTTTACCTGTCCTTTATTTCCTACTTTTTCATCCTCAGCTGCTTTGTGCGGCACAGCAGAGCTTGAAAAAGCAGTAGAAAAGTAGATTTTGAAATGCTGCACACCTTGGCGCAGCACTCATCAGCTGTCTGGGTGGCACAGCTTAAAGTTTATCACACGGGCAGGCACAAAACGTAATCACCCCTGCTGCAGTCCCCTAATCATCCTGGTTACTCTTCTCTACTTTTTCTAGAGTCTCAACATCTTTTTTATAATGTGGTGACCAAAACTGGATGCAGTACTCTAAATGTGGTCTTACTAAGGCTTTATAGAGTGATATTAGTACCTCACTTGATCTCATCTGTATTCCTCTGTTAATTCAACTTAGGATTGCATTAGTGTTTTTGGCTGCTGCTGCACACTGCTGGCTCATATTTAGCTGGTTGTCCACTAAGACTCCAAGATCCCTCTCACCGTTACTGCTATTGAGCCTGGTTTCATCCTATATGTGTACTTTTGGTTTTTCTTGCCTAAGTGTAGAACTTTACTTTTCTCCACGTTGAATTTCATTTTGTTAGATAGTGTTCTAGTCTGTCAAGAGCCATCTGGATCTTAAGCCTATCTTCTTGGGTGTTAGCTATAGTATCATCTGCAAATTTGATAAGTTCCCCTTCTATTCCTTCATCTAAGTCATTAATGAATATATTGAAGAATACTGGGCCTAAGACAGAACCTTGTGGCACCCCACTGCTTACTTCCCTCCATGTAGACTTAGACCCATTAAGGACTATTTGTTGAGTACGGTTTGTCAGCCAGTTGCGAGTCCATCTAGTGGTGGTGCTATCTATTCCACTTTTTTCTAGCTTACTAAGAAGTAGGTTGTGGTTTACTTTGTCGAATGCCTTGCTGAAATCTAAATATATTATGTCCACAGTATTTTGCTGGTCTACTAATTTAGTCACTATGTTGAAGAATTAAGTAAGATTGGTTTGGCGTGATCTGTTTTTAACAAACCTGTGTTGACTGCTAGTTATTACTTTACTTGTTTCTAGATGGTGGCAGATCTGTTTGGAGCTATATTAGTTTCTTTTTAAATTTTTGCTCAGTGATATTTCTTATGTTGGGAAATTACTGTGGGTAATTTCCAGTTTAATCTGTATCCATCTACTCTAATCAAGCCTTACCTCCAGATCAGAGCAAGTAATCAGTTCAACTAGCAAAATTATAGATTCATGTTTCTTCACGAAGCATCTGCAAAGATAAAAAGTGGTTAACCGAAAAGGGGAAAAGGCAGGTAAAAATGTATATAGGGAGACATGACCATTAGAAAGAATTTATGTTATCTCTATGTCAAAAGCATACAAAACTTTCCAGAAACAGTACTGTGAGTAATTAGGAGGACAGTGCCAAAAGGAGCAGCTTTTCATCATTCTAATAGCAGAACAAAGATGGAAAATGTGACCGCTGGTGACCCTTCCTCTATTCTGCACTATTTAAGAAACAATTTGGTGGGTGGGGGACAATGTATTCAACACTTTGCAGGTACTCCTTGACTTACAACCATTCATTTGGTGACCATTCAAAGTTACAATGGCACTGAAAAAAGTGACTTATGACCATTTTTCACACAACAATTGCAACATCCCCATGGGCCAATGATTAAAATTCAAATGCTTGGCAACTGACATGTATTTATGACATTGCAAATATCCCAATCATGTGATCACCAGTTGTGACCTTCTGATAAGCAAACTCAATGTGGAAGCCAGATTCGCTTAACAACAGTGTTACTAACTTAACAACTCCAGTGATTCACCTAACAACTGTGGCAAGAAAGTTCATAAAATGGGGCAAAACTCACTTAACAACTCTCTGGCTTAGCAACAGAAATGTTGGGCCCAATTATGGTCAAAATGTCAAAACTGACTCAACTCCATAGTTGCACCTGCTGTCATTCTCAGTTTGCCAAACAGTAGGTGTGTGTGTGTGGGATATAGGTGAATTCCTAAGGAGGGAGGGATGCTCCAGAATGCAAGAGAGCATTCTGTTGCCAGCAAGATGTTAGACACCAAGGTCAACTTATAGAATCTTTGAGCAGCACAGACAATCTTTTCAAACAAAACAAAAACAAAAACAACTGAACCCAATTGGTGAACTATGAATTGTGGGTGGCCTGGAGAGGGAAAAGGGGTTTTACCTATGTGGGTTTTTGTGGCAAAATCCAAGAACTGACTTTGCTTCTGTTGTACCTAGAGGGATTTTTCAATAAAGTTACACTCCTGGTAATCTAAAAGACCTGAGAGCTTCTTTGATTGAATATGCCAAATGGGATGGTTAACATATAAGTCAAGGACTACCTGTATTCCTCAAACAGATGTTTGGGAGAGGTACAGCTTTCCCTCTTTCTTACAAACTCTTTAATGCTGTTTTCTAACAACTTTAGGACAGGAATGTATCTACAGGTGTATGCAACTAAACAACATGTATGTTGAAAAAGGTTAGAGTGCCAGTTAAAAGGGTGATCTTTTGATATTGTTTAATAGTTCAAAACAATTGGTATTCAGTGGTTGATAATTAACAGGTAATACTATCTAGACCAGGGATGTCAAGCTCTATTTTATTAAGGGCCATATCAGGGTTGTGTTTGACCTCGGGAGGGCTAGGGGCATGTCCAGCTCAACGTCACTCATGTTGGGGGTGCCTGTATTGGCCCGAGCACTCTGTCAGCAAAAATGAGCTTTCAAGCTTCGTTTTTACCTGCAACAGCCTCCTGTAGTCCTCTGCCAGCAAAAATGGGCTCCCGAGCTCCATTTTCATTTGCGATGGCTTCCTGCAATTCTTTGCCAGTGAAAATGGAGCTCGGGAAGGCCCTCCTGAGCTCCATTTTTGCTGGCAGAGGCCAAGTGGGCCAGCCCTTTGCTGTTTCCAAGACAACCCCACAGGCCAGATCTAAGCACCCCAGCATGTGGGCCTTGTGTTTGACACCCCGTTCTAGACTGCCATTATGTGGCCTTTGAGACCACAGCAGTGGAGAGCCATCTCCCCACAAGGTTAGACATTTCTTCCTTGGTGCATTCTGAGGTTGGAAAATTCCAGTCTTTGAAAGTTATGAAAGGAGATGCAGAGTCCTGGATAGGATAGGAGGAGTTTTGGATCCAATCCTTGTACAGTCTCCTGCCACATCCCCAAATTAGGGGAGAAATGTGGAGAGCATGAGAACTGCTCTAAATTAATTTCTCTTTTCCTGCAAGGGGAGCTATATTTTAGGAGAGAGTAGAAAAATGCAAACATTTTTCTATCTTCATTTCCATCCCTTTGGTCTGTAGCTGACAGAGCATTGGATATATTGGCGTGCTTTGACCTTGGCATGAGCCCATGACTGCCAATATCAAAAAACATTTCATCGTTGACACACAGTCACCCTTACATGCAGTATGCATTTGCTTTGGCTGAATCCTCAGTTAGTAACCAAAATGGACACATCAAAGCTATTCTGACCTCTTCCAATATGTCTTTTATCAAAGATTTGGAATCATTTCAGAGCTTCAAAGGGTGCTTTTTTGGTTCTTTCCCTGTCCACTCAACATATTTCTGAACTGTCTCTAAACTCTATACAGAAAGTAAACTTCAAGTTGGGAGCAAGGAAAGAATGTAGTCTGGTGATCAGTAGCATCCAGCCATATAATTCACTTCAATTTAAATTTATTTTTGGTTGCAGGCCAAAATTCTGTTTTAATTTTTAATTCCAGCAGCAAACCGTACAATAAAGTAAAAACGACTAAAAGGTAAAATGGGTAATTAATTGCTTTTTAATATAGAAAGCAGTCTATCAGATTTTATGTATACTTAGAGTTTCTTTATATTTTGAACCTTTTTTAAATTTTCAAAGAATTTATCAGGTAATAGAAAAACAGAGAATTAGTTTCATAGAATAACTAGAGCAGTTTGAAGGTGTGGTATTAATTCTGGGGGCCCTGTACGGACAGCTCAGCAAATAGATAACAGCGATTCAATATTAGGTCTTTAAAGGAAAGGTTACTTTATTTCCCTTGCAGAATTTTGATTTCATTGATGATGAAAGTAAATTTCTATGGTGAAAACAGCAAAGATGTCATAAGCACCTTTAGGAATGTGGCGGGGGGAACCTGAAATTTTACAGGGGTAATAAATTCTGCTGCTATTGTTCTGCAAATTTCCATCTGGGACATGTTGCTTGACTTTTTCTAGAACTCTCAGACCACAGTATTCACAAGGATTAGCTAAGAATGTACAATAAGACAAATCTATGCTTTTTCCCCATGAGGAATCAAAACATGTTGACGAGGATTACCTGGTTTAAGAATCTGTCAGACCCCAAGAACCATACTTGAATTACAGAATAATATAGTTAGAAAGGACCAACCCCTGCTCAAGCAGGAAATCTTATACAATTTCAGACAAATGTTTATCCAGTCTCTTCTTTAAAACCTTCAGGGTTACTTATGAGTAGTTTTTTATTGTTCTTAACTTGCAGACAGAATCTTGTCAGACTAAAGTATTGTTGTATAACTACAGAAATATTGGATCTAGACAACTTACAACTACACCGCCTACGGTCTGACCTAAGCTTAATACACAAAATTGTCTGCTACAGTGTCCTACCTGTCAATGACTACTTCAGCTTCCACCCCAATAACACACGGGCAAACAATAGATACTAATTCAAAGTAAACCTCCAAACTCGATTTCAGAAAATACGATTTCAGCAACAGAGTGGTCAATGCCTGGAACTCACTACCTGACTCTGTTGTTACATCCTCAAACCCAGGGTGGGATTCTACCAGTTCTGTCCACTTCTGTAGAATTGGTTGCTCTGAAAAGCAGCAAACAGAGACCATACATAGAACTGGTTCTATGTGTGCTGCTATTTTGGCCCACCCGTCTGCCCGGGCTCTTACCTGACCTTTATTTCCTGCTTTTTCAACTGCAGCTGCTTTGCGCAACACAGCTGTGGTTGAAAAAGCAGGAAAAAAGGGCTTTTCCAACAGCTGCACACTTGCACACAGCACTGCTCAGCTGTCCAGGCAGCTCAGCAGGTTATAAATTGCACTCGCACGACTTGTGCATGACGCAGAGTGACAGAACCGGTAATTATACTGGTCGGATCCCATCCCTGCTCAAACCCCCAAAACTTTAACCTTACACTATCTACCATGGGCTTCACATCATTCCTAAGAGGTCTGTAAGGGGACGTGTATAAGCACACCAGTGTGCCTACCGTCCCTGTCCTACTGTTCCCATTTATCCATTTATTCATACTCATTTATTATGTATATACTTATACCTGTTTATACTTATATGCTTATATGTTATGTTCATACTTACACTTGTTTTCTCATACATGCTTGACAAACTAAATAAATAAAAATAGAAATAGGAAAGTCTTCCTAACAACAGTTTTACCTGCCACAATAACACTCCATATACAATAATTTATTTGTCCTAGTGAATCCACTAATGTTTTTGTGTGTTATTCCTATGTCTTTTTGGGATGCTTTCCCCTTTAGGAATTTTTTCCTTTGTTCCATCATTCAAATATCCAGATATGGCACGTTGCTTCTTCCTAGAGGAGAGGAATTCTTTGCGTGATTTTTTAAGGGACTTTTTTCTCCAATTTTCCAAATTTATTCATACTTCAGTGTATCTCTACAATATTGTTTTTGTCTTTGTTAGACTTACTTAGCTCAAGCATTCCTTTCAAGCATTCTCTCTCCTCACCCCACCAGGCATTTGGGGACCACTTTGAACAGCTGATGGGGAAACCTGTCTATTCTCCATGGGCTCAGTTACTCTTTTGATCAGAGTTCTTTCCCTCATCACTCCTATTGGGTCAGATTCCAAACACGTCTGTTTGCATTTTCTGCAGCAATCGGACACCAGTTGTCAAAGGATTTTTATTTTGTTAACTTTAGACAAATTAATAAATCATTCACTGCATGAGAGGAGGGTGAGACAAATGACAAAGAGGTTCTTTTCCTGTTTTCTATAGAATATTTTTTTTTATTTGTCACTCCCAGGGTTCCCACATGCCAAATAAAATGGAAAAGGGAACTGTGAACAGACATCAATAAGCCAGCTTGGAAGTAGCACAATTACAACAGAGATACCTAACATCTTGAGTTTTGTGTAGGAATTTTTGTAAATAATAGATAACAGATATCAGATAACAGATAATCAGAGTTGGAAGGGACCTGGTAGGTCATCTAGTCCAACCCCTCCACCCAAGCGGGAGACCATACACCATTTCTGACAAATGGCAGTCCAATCTCTTCTTGAAAGTCTCAAGAGATGGCGCTCCCACAACTTCCGAGGGCAACTTCTGTTCCGTTGGTTGATTGTTCTCACTGTCAGAAAGTTTCTCCTTATTTCCAGGTTAAATCTTTCCTTGTTCAGTTTCCATCCATTATTCCTTGTCTGACTTTTGGATGCTTTAGAAAATAGCTTGACCCCTTCCTCCCTGTGGCAGCCGCTCAAATTTTGGAAGACCGCTATCATGTCTCCCTGGGTCCTTCTCTTTACTAGACTAGCCAAGCCCAGTTCCTGCAACCGTTCATTGTATGTTTTAGCCTCCAGTCCCCTAATGAATCTCTCTTTTCCTAAAAAGCCTAATTTCTCTTCGGTTTTTTTTCTTGCCTGAACTTGACTTAAAGCTTAATGTGATATCTGTTTAATAGCTGTTTACAAAATCTGATCCATTCTCTCCAAGTCTAGTAAATGCTCACTGCCAGTTTATAATACATTGGCTGGCAATGATATGTAATACCTCTGTTCTAGCCAGAGTTTTGTTTGGAAAAACAAACAAAAATGATTTATATGCTCGGAATAGAATGAATAAAAACAATCCATGTAGTTATCCTAAAGGAATCCATGGTTTACTTTTATTGTTAAGCCAAACTTTTTTTTTATCTTAAAGTAATTAATTGTTTAATTCTCTGTTGATTTCCTATTATCTGTAGGCTGGCATAGATGGAGAAAGCATTGGGAACTGTCCATTCTCACAGCGTCTTTTCATGATACTTTGGCTTAAAGGGGTTGTATTCAATGTAACCACAGTTGATCTGAAAAGGTAAATGTTATCAATTAAAGTAATCCTATAAGTTTTGGCCTTCTTGGAAGAATGTTTGTATAATGATATTACATTAATTTATTCTCATCTTTATTAGGAATCTTAATCTTTTCTCATGTTGATAAGAAACTCTTACCCTTTTTAATTATATGGGACTTATTTATGGTACTCAGAAAGGATGAAACAATAAATCATTACAAAAGAGGAATATTATGAATAAGTAAAAGCATAACATGATTAAACATCTTAATGTATTCTTCTTGGTTTCCACAGAAAGCCTGCTGATTTACATAATTTAGCTCCTGGGACCCACCCACCATTTCTGACTTTTAATGGAGAAGTCAAGACAGATGTAAACAAGATTGAGGAATTTTTAGAGGAAACTCTTTCACCTCCAAAGTAATGAAGATTATCTTTGTTTCTGAAATATTTTATTAGAGTAATGTTAAAATTGCCAGGCACTATATAAAAGTAAATGACAAATATATTAATAACTTTGCTTATAATTAGTTTGCCTTCCTCATAGCTTGTCAGTCAGGTAACAATTCTAAGTGTGTATCTCCTTTCTCTATCCTCTGAAGTCATATTTATTTGAATTTGAATTGATGGCCAGAAACCTTAGCCATGAGTTCTTCTATTTTTAAAAATGTTCATCTGAAGTATCTTGCTTCAAATTAAACCACAGTTCCTGGGTCTCCAATTGGGAAATAAACTCAGATTCATCATCCAAATAAACTATATAATTAGTTCATTTCTCCAGTAGCTGAATGTCATTCAAGCGTATTAGACCCAGCATATGTAAGTATAAGTATTTATGTCATGCTGAGTTGTGGGATACTTCTTCCCCCAGTATAAAACATGACATCACTTACCAACACATTTATGGTCTGTAAGATAAATGCATTTGATTTCAGGGACTGCAAGTTGTAAATTTTATTCAATAGTTTTTGGTTGCAGCTGGCAGCAGATACTAAAATCTGATTAATCTTTTAAGATTATGATTCTCAGCCCACAGGCAACTTTTTAAGAATTACAACGCACTTTTCAAAATTCTATTTCTATGTAGAACTTTAATCACACATCTCTTTAAGTGCACACATACTGGGAGCCTCCCTCCACTTTTTTTCCCTGTTGTTACACTGAAAAGGACTATTATAGCTTGGACTGATTTTCTGCAGAGGGAATTAAGCAATAGGCTACGTTTACAATGAAATGAAGCTGTGTACTGCCAAACTCCTCCATATCATTGAAGATATATGGCTTGTTCTGATATAAAATTACAGTTCTTTAGTTTCTTTGACTTTAAGCATTGGTGCAATTAACCTTGTCATAAAACCCCCGGCGGTGTGACTTAAAACTAGTTGGCTTCCTATGGAACCACTCACTTTCAGCAGGGTCCTGTAAGGCTGACATGCTGAGATAAGAGGCAGTTTTAAAACAAAAATTGATCTTCAGAAATGTTGCTTCGTGTTCAAGCAGCGCTTGCCAGGAACAAAATGTGTCTTTTAATGGTGTATTTTTGTGTGTGCATGTATTTGTGAAGTTTTGTTTTTACTTTCCTGGGAACATAATTTTTTTAAAACCACCTCTTTCTATTTACAGATATCCTAAGCTTGCAGCCAAGCATCGTGAATCTAATACTGCAGGCATAGACATATTCTCCAAATTCTCTGCCTTTATCAAAAACACAAAGCAGCAGGACAATAACAGTAAGTTGTGAGAGGAGAAGCCATTGCACATGCTTCCTCTGCAGATCTATAGAATACTTTCTCTGATGATGAAGGGTTCTCTTCACTTCTCCATGCCAAACATCTACATTTTGCCCACTTCACTTAACTCCCCAATCCTCAGCCTTCGTTTCTCCTCCCTCACTTTTTGGCAGTTCATTAGGCATATGAAAATGGTCACTCAAATGGGCAATTTTAGTTGGTGCATGTATCCATAGTGTATTTTATAGATAGAAGAAGAAATATTATTACCATTTGTGAAAGTGTAGAGAGCATTTGTTCATTTCTCTTGTTGCTTTCTTACAGTAATTTGGATGTGGATTTGATTGCTGAATGTCTAAGCCGCAGGGACTTCTTTGAAGGGCCAACTGTAGAATAATATTGATAGCTCAGTCACCTTTGGGTAAACTTTGCTTAAATCAGACTGTGAATTGATGTTAGTGACTTTAAAACTATCCCGATGGGGGCAGGATGCTGTTGAGAATGAAGGATGCCTTGCACACTTCCCTTGCCAGTGATTCCCTCTTCTTGGATTGAAGGAATTTGCAGTTTCATGTTTTGCATTATTTGATATTTTATTTATATTATTTTTTTACCTCTTTTCATAAAGAAATCGTGAATGTCGGCAAATTCTCAACTCAGTCTAACATCCCCATTTTTAGATGGTGGAAGAAGGAACATAATTCTGTTCAATGGTAATAATGTGAATGTGATGGTGAATCCACATTAGGATAGTAAAATTCCTTTCACTCAGTTGAGCCCTACAGGAATTCATGTAATAGTTTCCTGGATTTTCAGTCCTTTCTCTCTTTTGTTTGATTAAGTTTGCTGCCTTGAAATATACAAATTGAAAGGTCTGGAGCAGCCAGGCTAGGACTGTAAACCCAGAAGCAAACACATATCAAAGTTCCACAATTTTTAAGCATCTTGAAAGTGAAGGAATTGATTCCAGATTTTCAAGTTGTGGCAAGCTGTGTTTAAAGAAAGTGTGCATATTTATTATTTCAAGCCAGTTCAATTACAGCCAACTTGATTCCATCTACCCCCAACATCACCCAAATCATTTTAATAACAGGTTTTTCTAAGGTTTGATCTTCACCACATACCATCATACACTCTGCTTTGACATTCTCTGTATAGTCCTAGTGCTGTAGTTGCCATAAGTATATATTCATTTCTGATCCAAGAATAAAGAATTCTAGGGAGATACACATGGGAGGTTACTCAAAATCAGTTTTTTTAGAATCTTCTCTTTGAGTGTCAACCCCTAGAGTCCTTTTTTTCTTTCTTTCTTTCTTTCTTTCTTTCTTTCTTTCTTTTTCTCTCTCCTTCCTTCTTTCCTTCCTCCCTCCCTCCCTCCCTCCCTCCCTCTTGATGTAGCAGGTTAGTATAGCCTTTTAAAACACTAATAAATAAACTGAACAGCTACAACTTATTCATACTTATTAGCCATATTGTTTATTTGCTGCTAAGGAGGAACATATACGGCATCAAGATCGTTCCAGTTGACTAAATCCTTCTTAATGTTGTACTTACCTTGGCATGAAGAATTAGCCCTTTGATTTCTTTGGAGGCTGTTTTTCAATTTGCTTCTGAAATTACTTTAAAGGGTGCCCAATGTGGGTGGTTGCATCCATTAAGGTATTTTACTGGGTTATTTTCACTGCAAACTGAACTGAAAGACCACCTGCATGGTTTCCTTCATTGGACTTTCCAGCTGTCTGACCAGAAGAATCTTCAGGCCTGGCCTGAATTCAAATCAAGCCCCCAAAATAAAAGAACATTAAATCATTAAATTGACATTGAATTAAAACTTTCTTTCTCCTTTTGCTTATCTAACAAATATTGTGGCTACATGATAAATGGATTAATTGTTTGCTGCTATATAGAGCAAAATAAGGTTGGTCAAATGGTGTGAGACATGTTTCCCCATGCAGTTGCATGAGTTTTACTCCAGTTTAGGCCTGCTGACATGGACGTATTTACATGATGTCTACAAATATTTAGATTCTGCTTGTGCTACTTCTTTAATTAAGCAATTGCTGGAATCACATATGGGACTGTGTCATGATTAGTTTGAAGTATAACTTGTTCAATTAGTCACAAGATCTAGGTTCACACAACATGTTAAGTCAAAGGCAATCAATTGCATCTGTCTTAGTACAATGCTTGAGCCGCAGTGCATGTCACAGTTATCAACTTCCTAAACCATTTATGATAACTAGAGGTTGGGTTAACAGGCTGTAATTAGGGCTGTACTCTTCTGAGCTTCATGGAGTGGGGAATTCTACCAAATACAATTTCTTCTGTCACCACAGCTTGAGATGAAAAGAACTGGGCCTGGAGAAATTCACTATTGGAACTTTGCCAGAGTTAAGATTTGGCAACCTTGCAGAAGGAGTGTGTGCATAATGAATTAAGGTGGTCAGAATCTAAGCATTTTTATTTTCAGGAAAAGGGTTTGAGGTTTCAGTGTATGGATTTGATTTTCAGGCCTTGCAAAATACATATTTTTCCAAATTGAATCACTAAAGCACAAACATGGATATCTCTTCTCCCTCTTCCCACCCAAATATTTCTCAAAACTTGGAGTTTTATTCTCTGTTAGGTGTCTGAGCACAGCAGAACACAGGAAAAAAAAGTTTTATGAAGGTGGAACATTCAGGGTCACTAGTGCACATCCTGTGACAGGCCAGGGAGGCAAGGCAAGCCACATGAAAATGGAAGCCCTCTTCCCATTGATCCCATTAAGCAAGCAACAGAGGGAGCCAGAGGATCAAAACAAGGAGAATTCTGTTCTGTATATGGTTCTATTCTAAATGAGTTTTTACTCCCCCAGAAAGATCAGGTGTATAACTTGAGGATATTCCCAAAGCAATCAACTGTCTATTCCTTCATCCAGGCCTTCCCTCTATGGTGTTGCATAAATAGTTCCCCCTCTATTTTTTAAATGACTGTCTGATCTCATACAAGATCATACATTTTTCATTGGATTATATAATTCAATTTCTTTAATTTTGAACTGCTTTGAGACATAAGGGGGTAACAATAAGATGACAGGCTGACACTTTTTCTAGTAAGTACATTTACACAATGATAAAGAGAAAAAGATTTTGGTGGCTTCATCTACTTCCCTTTTATGCCTGACCTGCTTATGACTTGAAAATGTACAAGCTTATAGTAGACATGGAAAAATGAACAGAATTTATGCAAATCTCCCAGAAAGCTTTGTGCTGGGGAAAAGCAAGTAATCATAAACTGCTCATGTGTAGAAAGGAATTGTTTTTCAGCTTTAATTTCTCTTCTTTGGTTTATGGTTACAGTATTCTTTAGCTCTTATATGGAAAAAATTACAAGGCCCTCTGGGGAGAGAATGAGAACATTGATAAAATTGATAATTGATGTAAGCTTCCATGAGCCAGAATGGTAAATTATAAATTAAATATATAAAATAGCCTCTGTTCCGGTAAATTAATACATAGTATCATAAATTATAAATAAGAACTTTGGCTTAATCTTGGGCCATTAATCATAAATAAGTTTAAATCTTGGCTGTCTGTTTTCAATTTCTTTCCTGCCTTTGAAAATACTTTTATATTATTACCTGTGATGCATTCTGTACTTAATATAAATCTAAGATCACTTATGTTGCCCCAATTGAATTTAACCAAAAGTGTTAGATTTGCATGAAGAGTCAGACGCGGAGTGCTTCAGTGAAGAGTTTATTAATGACTACAGCTCATAACAGACCCAATTTGGCTGGTCTGTGGCTGCTACTTATAGCCAGCAGCCGCAGTTGCCAGCCAATCAGAGTGCAGGGTTTTCCCGCACTTTTTAAACCAATCATTTCTGACATTTTACAAGAACAGTTCAAACTTAACCAATGACATTCAAACCTGAATACATAACAAAAAGGAAGATGACTCTGAATTTATTAGTATTCCTCATACTCCAAAGAAGTGTATGCAAAAGCAACCAGTATGAATGTGTGGATGTGTTACAAGAAACTACATACCAAAAAGGCAGCAAGTTTAATCAATTACTATTTAATTATATGCAGAATGAGATACCCATTTATAAAATTAATTGATCCACTTATGCACAACCAACTTTTCTCTCTCACACACACAATCTACTCTTGGACACACAAACACAGAAATGCCCACATAGACCTCATCCAACTAGCAAGCAAGCAAGCAAGCAAGAAAACTGAACAGAACAGAGACAGGAGTAATGAAGTGGCTGTTGCATTTGCAGTAGGCAAGTAAAAAAAGGAAGATGGAAATGAGGCAAGGGAAAGAGGTAACTGGGCAGGAATGCAAAGATAAGAGCCCTGTTGAAACCCCTCCTTTCCCATTGGGACCCAGGATAACTATGCTGATAGGAGAGCAACATTGGAAACTGCTCCATTAGCTCAATTCCATTGGCACTAACTGGTTCTCAAAGGTTTCAGAGAAAGTCATTTTTGCTCAATCCAGAAGTATTGGAGATTGAATTTGGGATTATGTTAAAGAAAAGAACACCTAGGCTGCTATAGTTCTTCCTTGACTCTCTTTGTTGGGTTTCTTCCTGCGGTTTTGTCCTTTGTATCAGCTCCTCTTCTTTCTTGACAATTCACACTATTATCTGCTGTGGGCTTTCATGGTTGGCCTCAATTCACACCATTTGTTCTGATACCTTTTTTGCTTTCTTCTGTTTCTTGGTCTTTGGCAGTTGCATTGACCACCAGGAGGCAGATACGACATGACTTCGTTTTTTGGAAGTTTCTACATTTATCCTTAACAAATTATTTGGTTTGATTTTGCAGTTCCTCGAATTCCCTACCTATGAAGTTCAGGATTTCAAAGTGATTCCTAGTGTTCTCTTTAAAAATAATTGGTATGCTGCAGATCTTATTGTGGAAACTAGTTGGCTTTGTTCTTCTACTGTGGTAAAATATAGGAGTGGTTTACAATTGTCTTATGCTGTGCAGGATGAATTGATGCCTTTGCTATTGCTGCTATCTCCAGCAATCTTAAGCCATGCTGTCTGATATGCAGCAGGTGCCTGCTTGCTTTAGCAGGGCAGCTGAGTTGACCTTCATGCTTTGGGTGACATTGCTTGGTGATATATTTTTGACATAACTCCCAACATTTTCCTATTCCTTCCTTCCTCCCAGGAAAACACCCCCACACACACACACACTATGGGGAAGCATAACTAAACTTGAAGGGGATGTAATATTAATGATGCAATACTGAGAAATGCTTTAAAAAAAACCCGAATTGCTGGGTCTCTGTCAGGTAGTTTGGTATATACCTATGACTTTCTTGCATGTGTAGAAGTATGAAGGACTCAAATCTATTATGGGGTTATAAAAGGCCCTTTCAATGATATGTTAATGCATTGCTTACAATAAATAGTATGTTGTTTTTTAATGGTTCTTATTATCTTTTTCTTCGTACATTAAAAATAACATAAACATATAAAATACAAGAGCCATTCAAAATCTAGTAGAAATATTGAAAAGCAATTTGGTCTGCTGCTAAGACGCAAGGGGGCAGCATAGTCTAGGCCAAAGATCTCAGAAGCAATTCTATTCTCTCATGGTTGCAGTCTAGCATGTTTGGAAAAATTCTAGTTGCTTTGGATGCCTGATTTTCAAGGTATCCCCCGTTGTTCTTTGATCATTTAAATTACACTGCACACTGTGTAAACACACAGCAGCTTAATTTGGAATGCTGTAATGATCATCTTTCATTTATAAATTGCAGTGGCTTTATATTTAGGACTTGATTTTCCTTTATTGCATTAGTACTTGGTATGTGGTGTAAAGAAAGGAAGCAGATAAAGGCACAAACTATCAAACACAGTTTCTTTAAAGAAACAGATCAACAAACCAAGATTGCTAGTGACAGTTTCTTTAGAAGGCCAAGTGGGGCTAGAATAAATTCAAGGTTTGCCTCAAGATGCTTTAGCCTCCAGATAGTTCTCTATTTCAAGCCCAATTTGTGCTTAGTGATTGTTGTGCAGGAATCCCTTGGGGCATGCCAAGTTTTTGGAAGCCCAGGCAACTTGATTTTTGGACTTGAATCACATGAAGTTTGCAGTTTTAAGTAATGCCCAAATGGAGAAAACTGTCCTCGTACACACTGGAAACTCTGCAATCCTATGATTGGGGGTTGGGCTGGGGTTGAAAAAAGCAATGCAATTTCCTTCACTATATATGCTTTTACTATAAAAATGTGCCCTGTTTGTTTTTATGCATGAATGAGCACTCTATTGATATTATAACTATCAGCCTTTGATATCCCTTTGTTTATGAATTCTCTCTCAGATGGTGTATCTCTCTCAGGTGAAGTCACTTCCCCTGAAAAGTTGACCTTGTCAATCATTCCTTCTGAGACAATTCCATATATAAAGGATGGGCAACTTTTTATTCCCAGGGGTTGCACATCATATTTTTTTAAAGGATCAAAGACTGTGGTGTAAACTGGATAGGCTGCATCTTATAAATGAGCAAAACTAGGTTCTTCCTTTTTCTAATTTCAGGAGTTTGGGGGTTTACAATAAACTGTTTTTCTCAAAGGGTAGAGTTTTTGGTATGTAAAGTTAAAAGGTTTTGGGGATTCATTCGGCATCTGTTCTTAACTACAGTGATACTAGCATAGCAAAATGTGTCATGATGCAAGCACCAGCCTTTAATGGTTGCACTTGCATATGTAAGGGGCAGAATTGGGCCTTGCTTGCCACCCTCACTTACCTCCAGCAGATGTCTATGTAGGGGGTTGCAAAAATGGAGTGGGAGAATTCTGTGTAGCTTTGACCCCCTGTATGGAAGTCATCTTAAGAATACTCTATCTTTTTCACAGATATTGCAATGAAAGTATTTCTTCATCTCTTTTTTTCTCCTTGTTGTAAAGCAGTCATACTGTCCTCCAATGATTAAAAAAAACCCGCTTATGAACGTACCATTACTTAAAATGGGAGAGTTAAATAAGACAAACCACAGAAAAAGCATTTGATTTAGCCTCTCAAAAGTATGTTGGAAAATTCTTAGAAGAAAAAATAATGGACTTACTCCAGATTTTCATTTTGCACCAGCTTATTCATGTAATCAATTGAATGTGATACAGGAATGAAGACACTTTTTAAAGCTGGAGCTATTGCTTTTGACTGGTGCTCCAGAGGTAGTGTTTCAGAAAGAAAGTGGGACATAGAAGTAAAACTTTGGAAATTTTAAAGCCGTTTCTCCTTCTGTCACGTTAAAACTTACCACAAAATTGGATGAAAATTTTGCAAGGATTTGGAGAACCACACCTACCCCCGCCCCCCGGTGTTCCAGATTGTGCATCCCTGCTTAATGGCTACTAGTTTTAGTCATGCTGATTTCTTCCTCCATGGCCCCTTCCACTGAAGTGGACTACAGGTACTTGCTGCAAACCAACCTTATTAATAGTTCATATTGTCATCCATATGAGAAAATTGCCAATAATAACTAAAAACAAAACAAAACCCTGCTGCTGTTCCAAAATAACTCCTCTTGTAATTCATCTGATTCATCAAACCTCAAAGCTGTAGGCAAAGCAGAAATGTAATGCTAAAAATGTCATTAAGACAATCCACCCCACCCCCACCCCCACCCCCAGTGACTTCCAAAGTCATTCAACCATTATATTGCCAAAATAATAATAATGAGGCAGGCTTTGCATCACTTCAACGATGGCTGGCTGATGCCAAAAGACACCCTAGGTGTATAGTGGGAAAATGGCCTTAAGCTTTTGATGAGTTGTACAGCAGATGATGAATGGAGAGAGAGCAGGATATATGCATATTGTGAAAAATACGGTTTCAGTGAGCTGGGCTAGACACATCTTGGTCTGAACCCCACAAAAATAGTTTCACCTTATATTAACATAACACTTTCCGTTTAGAAATAAGTATCTAACCAATTATGCAGAGGATCTAAATCTTTGAAACATTTGGAATAAAAATGGAGGAGTCGGAAAAAACAGTTTTAGTGTTGTATCCTAACTCTGTACACTCCACTGAATTTCATGGATTATGACCTGCTCAATAAAGAGTCAATCATAAAAACACATTTTCTTTGCCTCTGTAAGAAAATGGGATAACAAGCTGTTTGGATTTGGATATGTGTGAGCAAAATAATTGCAATTAACAAAAATGTACACTCTGTTTTTTCCATTTTAGTTATAGAACTGTAAATCTTTGGTTTAAAATTTTTATTTTCTATTTGAAAACAGTCTGTGTTCAACATCACAGTGCCCTTATTATAATATTATCCAGCTTTTTCCAACTCTAATTCCTTAATTGAGATTGTAGAAGGCAAGTAAAAAAGCTTCTAAAAGTTAATTTTTGCGTTGCTTCATATATTCAGTAATATATATGGGCATTTTGTTTAGTTATTATATTACTATACCAGCTATACTGTTTTAGGTGTTTCATAAAATGAAGGTGAATGCAATAGAATATAAGTCAATACTAAAAGCATTCCAGTGGTGGGATCCAATTTTTTTTACTACTGGTTCTGTGGGCGTGGCAAGGGAAGGATACTGTAAAATCTCCAGTCAGAGGTGGTACCGTGTTTCCCCGAAAATAAGACACTGTCTTATATTTTTTTTGGCTCCCAAAAACACATTAGGTCTTATTTTCGGGGTAGATCTTATTTTTCGGGGTAGGTCTTATTTTCGGGGTAGGTCTTATTTTCGGGGAAACACGGTATTTGCCGGTTCTCTGAACTACTCAAAATTTCCACTACTGGTTCTCCAGAACTGGTCAGAATCTGCTGAATACCACCTCTGAAACATTCTTAAAATACAAAATAACTGAGAAAACTCTTATAAATATACCAGTTGTTTCAGTTAGAGGAGGAATGTTGGGACTAAAACAAAACAGTTTCCTTCCTTTGTATATGTTTCCATGCTTGAACTCCTTTCTGGTATAAGTTGCTTCCCAACCCACATTGGAAGAAGTGGCTGCTTCTGAAACTACAGAAGTTGGCCATCTTGAAGCTAACAGGATAGTTAAGAAACTGAGCTGGGGGTAAATGTGACCTTTGATGGGCACATTTCACCAGAATGGATCAAATTAGTTGGTTAGTTTCAGCTAACCAACTGGATAGCCGGTGGAATGGCTTGCCTTCAGAAGTTAATGGCTGTTCCATCACTGATGGCTTTTAAGAAGAGACTGGACAGCCAACTTGTCTGAAGTGATATAGGGTCTCCTGCTTCGGCAGGGGGTTGGAGCAGAAGATCTTCAAGTTCCCTTTCAACTCTGTTATTTTGAAAGTTTTAATGGCAAAAAGCTGATGAAAAATCTCATTCATGCAATGAATGGAAGTGGAATTTTGAAGCATATTTATACAACTCTGCATCCAGCAGCGGTCACGATTCATTGTGCACACAGGTCATAGTTTGTTGAACATGGCTCTGCATGACAGTTAAGCAGCCCATAGATTTACAGAGATCATTTCAGTTGCAGATTGAAAGGAAGACCAGTTGCCTTTAAAACAAAAACAAAGACAGATCTGGGTATCGGCACCACTAAACTAATATTCTCTTATATTGCTATGACAGATTTTATTGTTTCCATTATTACAAATTCTCTTGACAGTTAACTGTAATAAAGAGCAATTCCTGCACTAAATCTAGAATACTCACTTTTGAATTTGTTGTAAAGTTGACCTAAGATTTTTTTTTTAATCATCAGCCCACCTAAGGTGGCTTGTCAATTTTGTATTTGACTTATATATGGTTACATGAAGGCTAAAGTTCAGGTAACCACTGGCTCACTTTCAAGAATGCCATTTCCCTTAACCTAATAGATTTATAAAACATATCCATCTACTAGAGCTATGGGCAGAAAGAAACGGGTAGCCCCTGATGCTGCTGGATCATTGGCATTATGCACTTTCTCTGTACCTAAATATAAAAAGGCTAGTTGCCCATTTGCAGCACATTGATCTCCTGACATTTCTTAATACACTCCATGAAAGCAGGTGGCTTTAAAATGAAGGGTGCAACTGGCTGATCAAAGCTCTGTGTCTTCTTAGTGGATATTATATGCATTGTATAAATACAGAAAGGTGTGGGATTTTGCTTGATTGTGCCCCCACCATTTTGAAGCCAGTAGATGCTCTTGCAGTATGGGCATTATGTGTTGACATTGTTTAAAACAGTGGTTCCCAAACTTTTTCAGTCCACCGCCCCCTTGGTGCTACAAACTCATCCTCTGTGCCCCCCACCCAGGGGTGGGATTCAAATTTCTGTGGGCGTGGCTTAATTTGAGGGTGTGACTGGGTGGGCATGGCTTGCTGGATACGTGACTGGGTGGGTGTGGCTTGCTGGATACGTGACTGGGTGGGCGTGGCTTGCTGGTCATGTGACTGGCTGGCTGGCGTGGCTTGTTAGCTCGGCGTGGCTTGCTGGTCACATGACTGGGTAGGTGTGGTTTGGTGGTCATGTGACTGGGTGGGTGTGGCCAGGTGACTGGCAAACCAAATATAAGTGGTCCTCACTTAATGGCTGGTTGTTTAGCAAGTGTTCTAATTTATGACTGGCCTCCCCAGAGCTACTTGACCTGTTTTTGGAGTTTTGACAGCCATGCACACACATACACACACACTCCCTTCTAACCCTGCTGGAGCAGGTCATTAGACTAGAATCGGCAAAGCATCTCTGATTAGATTCCAGTAGTGAATAAAATCTAATCAGAGATGCTTTGCCGATTCTTGTTGATTTGTTTTATTTTTATTTCTTTATCTTATGTTGCTGAATTGCATTGACATGTGTGCCCTTCTTGTGCACAACCCAGAAGCTTTTGTGATACTTTGCAGCAAAAATTACCGACCTCTGGCTTTGCTCGACTTTTCAAATGTGCCACCACTGCCACATATTAGGTGCCGGCCTTGCAGGTCCACCCCATTGAGCCCACTGCACTGGAGGGACCTGCCCAAGCAAGTCCGAGCGGAGCGGTGCACCAAGTCAATGGGGTGAGCCTGAGAGAGGGAAAGAGAGAGAGAGAAAAGAAAGAGAGAGAGAAAGAGAGAAGGAAGAAAAGAAAGAGAAAAGGAAAAAAAAAAGGGACAGACAAAGAAAGAGTTGGGGATGGAAGGAAGGGACAGAAAGAAAAAGAAATAAAGAAGGAGGGAGGAGAAAGATAATGAGATATCTATTCTAGTCCAATCACCTGCTCCAGCAGGATTAGAAGGAGTGTGTGTGTGTGTGTGTTCTCCTTGTAATTTACCAGTACATTTTGGTTTTGACTTCTTCAGAATTGGCACTGTAATACATTGGGGAAAAGTAATGTTTTAGGGTGGAGATCTGGTCCAATGGATCCTGTTTAAAGCCTCAACAAAATATGAGAGTTTCCTGATAGTCTTTACCATGTTTTGTCCACAAAACCTTTAATAGAAGCCAAAGTGCTGGCAAAGTTTCAATGTGCTAGCAAAGGTGTTTCAATGTGGAAAAGGGCCTCAGTCTAAACTAGGCCTCATTTCAATCTGATGCATCAGGTGTGTGTCTCCCTCCCTCCCTCCCTCCCAGACTGGCTTTGCTCTACTTTCCCGATGTGCCTGCAGGGCTGGCGCTTCGAACATGGATGGATGGATGGATGGATGGATGGATGGATGGATGGATAGAGAGAGAGAGACAGGTAGGTAGGTAGATAGGTAGGTAGGCAGGCAGGCAGGCAAGCAGGCAGGAAGACAGACAGACCTTTTGGATGGATGTATGGATAGGTAGGAAGGTAGATAGGTAGGTAGGTAGATAGATAGATAGATAGATAGATAGATAGATAGATAGATCTATATTGGTAGACAGATAGACAGGTAGGTAGATAAGTAGGTAGGTAAGTAGGTAGATCTATATTGGTAGATAGGTAGGTAGGTAGGTAGGTAGGTAGACAGAAAGACAGGCAGGCAGGCAGGCAGGCAGGCAGATAGAATGCGACAGTGGTGGCACTTTGGGAAAGTAAAGCAAAGCTGCCACCACCGCATTCGAGGCGCTGGCCCTAGAGCGGTGCAAGAATCAATGGGGTGAGCCTGCGGTGCCGGCACCTCGAATGCCCCCCTGCCACCTTTTAGCGCCCCTCTGCCGGCCCCCTTGGGGGTGCTAAGAAGTGGCAGGGGGGCGTTCAAGGCACCAGCACCGCACGCTCACCCCATTGACTGTTGCACCGGAGCAGTGCAAGGGGCTCAATCAGGTGAGCCTCTGGAGCTGGCGCGTCAAACGCAGCTGCGACATGTTGCGAAAGTAGAGCAAAGCTGCCTGCCCTGGGCTTCCTCAACCCTGTCCTGCTCCAGGAAGGAGGGAACAGCACCGCCCTCTATGATGTGAGTGCCCCGGGAGGAGGGGCAGCTTGGGAGGCTGATCCCTGGCGGCAGGGGCAGCTTGTGAACTTGCTGTCAGGCATGGCAACTACAAAGAGGGGCGGGCTTGGCTGAGCAAGATGCTGGATATTGGGCATGTGGTCAAAGTCCCTCTTCCTCTGCCTCCCCCTAGGTGATCCACAAATGCCATTGACTGTTGCACCAGAGCGGTGCATCGGAGCTGCCGCATTCGAGGTGCAGGCTCCGGAGCGGTGCAACAGTCAATGGGGTGCCCTGCGGGGCCAGTGCCTTGAACGCCCCCTTGCCACCTCTTAGTGCCCCCTGCCGGCCCCCTTGCCTCTTAACGCCCCCCTAAGGCATCCCACCGCCACCAGGGGGCGGTACCGCCCACTTTGGGAACCACTGGTTTAGAAGAAGCCTTCTACAGAAGGGCCATTAAATATAATGGCTTCTGGGTCTTTATTCTTTTAAAAAAAGGGGGGGTATTTTGCATTTTATTTTATGCTTTTTTAATATAAATAGTACCTTCTCTATCATCATAGAGGAAGGTAATTTGGAGGAAGTTCAGTTATACTGTAGAAAAATATCCTTCTAGACCAAGAAATATATTACTTTTGGCCCAGTATATAGCTGGGCCCAACAGATTGTCCTCATGAGAAATACTTCTAGCTCTATACTAAAAAAAACAAGGTTGACCAACTGGCAACCTAGGGACAAAGGTATCTCTGAAAGCTAAGGTTACCTGCTTTACCTACCAAATGGTAAAGAAGGTCTAGTGCCAACCTTGCTCAAGCCTTCACAAGTAACCAACTTCCACATTAGGAATCTTAATACTCTGAAAGCAGTTCCAGATCTTGGGGTTCGCACAATGTCCTTCACCTGCAGTGAAGATAAAACTTTTGCAAAACTTTGTTTATTGCTTGATATGCTTAATTTTCCCACTGAAAGGAACTGTTGCTTCACACTCCCTCTTAGCTCTGAATTTCAGGTCTTGAAAAAGAAATGCTAGTTTGATGGGTTTGAAGTGCCCCTTAGTACCTTGAACAAAGGGGCAGAGTCAGTTCACTTCCATATTTTAGCAGGGGATGAGCAGGAATACTAGTGGGCCATCCACCTTCCTTCCTTCCTTCCTTCCTTCCTTCCTTCCTTCCTTCCTTCCTTCCTTCCTTCCTTCCTTCCTTCCTTCCTTCCTTCCTTCCTCTTTAATATAATAGAATGAAGAGAAGGGAGAAAAGTTTTTTTCCCCCTTTCTCTTGTATGGAAGGAGTAGGGGAGAAGATGAAAGGAATTTTGTGGCTACTAAATCTGAGGCATCTCTGGGCAAAGCATTGAAAGCTCCATCAAATTTTGAGCTGACAGAAGGGAAGAAAATCCTAGGTCCTCCCAACTGCTTCTGAGGGCTGAGGGAGTTAAAAAATAATGGCAACATGCCACAACCTGTGAAGTTTCTCACACTGCATGTATCAGTTAAACCAGAGTGGCTCAGAACTGAACCAGATCACTGGTAAAGATGAAAGAGTCCATTCCTCCAAGTGATTGTCAAGAAATTAAGACTCCTAAGAAATTGGGTGCTCTTGGTCCCTGCTTCAGGACATGAGTACAAAGCATGGCTCTGTGTTTCATGCTCCCATCCCACTTCCATTTGGCAGTCTCCAACTGAAAATATGAAGCAGATGGTCAAAAATAGACACTGATTGGTTGAGCCAGGATTTCAAAAATCAAATTGAGTTAAATTAAGTTAAATAAATAAGTTGATTTTGGAAGGGAGGTTAAAACAAAATAATATGATTTCTTCCTGGCTGTGAGAGAGAAAAATTTAATTCTTCAGGTGTTATTATTCTAAAACCCAATTGATTTTTTAGGATTTCCAGGGTTCCTCTCATAATAGCATTTTGGGTTCATTGCCATCATTACCATTTAATGTGTGCCTCATGAAGAAAAAAGCAGCTGAAGGAAATTATTCTGACAGGAGAATGTCAGTGTAAAAATTCAATTTATGAGCTGACTAAAAAGAGATAGTAACACTTTTGTTTGAGAACCTGGCAACACTTCAATCCTTTTTAGCTATGCGTTTTAAAATGACAAGTATGACTAGCAACAACATGTGCAACGCATGTACCTCTTAAAAGGTACTTCTGGCCATGCCATCATGTAGTCCAAAATCCAAGCTTAGTATGATCACCAGGCTCTGAAAATAGAAGAGGTTCAAGAATCAGAAAGGAAGAAAGCCTTTTCTTTGTTTTTGGCCCCTTTTCTACCTCTTAGTTTTTATCTAGAATATGAGAAAGAAGGCTAGGAAAATAGACAGGTTGCCATGGCTGCAGTTAGGCCCCACCCCACTTTCAGTAAAATGTATTGGCTCTTGGGTAGGTGGGGAGAATATTGACCGTTAAAATAGGAAGAACTAATATGAATTTCAATGCTTCAAAACAGAGCATTCTCTGAACATGTCACACATAGAAATCATTTGGAAGTTGGTTTGGTTTTTCCCTCTTATTGACAAGCAGACTGTGGTTCCGGAGCATGTTTTATTTTCCAACAACACTGAGGAGAAGGAAAGAGGATGGGGGAGGACTTGATTACTTGGAGTCTCTTAAAATGAGTTACTGCTGCTTTTTTCTCTCCCATCTTGTATTTATGGTGAGTGTATATTGATCTTGCTCATAGGTTTCTTCATAAAATTGAAATAGATCAGCTAGGTGAAACTTATCGTTTATAGGCCTACTTTTCAATCCATGTACAAAAGGAGGGTCAAATATATGAAGACTCCTGTAATAAATTATTTTAGAGAATATAACATTCAATGCATTAGTGAAGATTCTCAATCATCCAGGTAGAGTTGTCTGGAAGTTGAATCATGGCAACCGGACTTCTTTCATTTTGATTTGAAATGTTTCATTGCATATCCAAGTAGCTTCTTCAGTCTGAGCAAGTTGGTGAAGGGGCTCTCCAGGACACAACCTGTCCTCTATTCATACAAAAGGCCCAGTTCTGTCTGTATTGCATTGCATTTTTTTGGCCCATGAAAAAGAGCAGGATCCTGAAGCAGACCACTGTCTCTGAAATCATGGATAGCACATTCTAAAATATTAGTTGCTTCAAATTGAAAATGGAAAAGGCTGCCTGTTTGAGATCTGTGAACCCCCTGAATGGACTTGGTTGGTTAACTGGGAGATGGAGCCATGAATCCTGGACTGGAGCTTTTGACCTGATCCAGATTTTTTTATGTTCTTAGTTTTAAAAATTAAATTCAGAAAGGATCTATGAAAACTTGCGGGCGGACGTGCATATAGGTACATTGCGCACATATATCGATGTTCATGGATAAAAAATGCAGTAGTAAAAAAACAACAACCTGGAATTATGAAGCAACCTGGAATTATGAAGAGACTTCCTAAAAGTGAGGACAATTAAACCAGTGGAACAGCTTGCCTTCAGAAGTTGTGAGTGCTTCATCACTGGAGGATTTTAAGAAGAGACTGGACAGTCACTTGTCTGAAATGGTATAGCATCTCCTGCTTGAGCAGGGGGCTGGACTAGAAGACCTCCAAAGTCCCTTCCAGCTATATTCTGATTCTGAAGATTCTGAAGTAGTGATTGTGGTGTTTAGTGCTGTCAGTTTCTCCCCTCTCTATACACTGATACTCTGCTCAGCTTAGTTTCTCCTTCCAGAGTGAAGCCTCGCATCCAGGAAGACAGGCAGCAAGCCAGTCAGTGATTGAGCCTCTCCTTCTCTCCTTTGCTAAGCAGAGATAGCGATTTTTGTTTGTCTTTGAGCAAGAGGCTCAGGCCCCTGGACAATTAGGAGAGGGGTTCTGATTGCTTGTTCCTTGGCTCTGGGGTCCTTTTCAAGGATTGTTAAACTATCTATTTCTTCTGGGTTTTTTTTTGTCTCATTAGTATCAAGATTCTTATCTCTTGCCATGTGTACCCCTTCGGGTATGAATATGAGTATTGCACTTTTTCAGGTTCTGCTTTATGTATGAGCCTCCTGAAGTCAATCATTCTAAGTCTGGATCCTCAACAAAACCAGTAGAATTTTTTAATAATCTAATTTTAGATTTTGGCATCATTTCAGGTCTGGATTTTAGGTTCAGTTTGTGCTTTTCTGTGAGGGTTTTTCCCTTTTAAAAATTACTGATAAATAACTGCGTAATTCAGATATGATGCCTCATTGTTGTTTCATGGGAATCAAGCCTATGGGAATGGGCATAGAATTACAGTTAATTAAATACAAGTTTGTCAATGAATAAGGGTCTTCGTGGCAGGAGAGATACCTTGGCCACATAGCATCTTGTTATGGTGAATTTGATACCAGATCAATTATACACTACTGAAAGTTCTTTGTAAATCATTACCATTCCAGTGGTTAGAATTTTAGCATCACAATTCAAATTGTTTGTTATGAAATAATGATAAATATTAAACTTGGTATCAGTGTTCCTTTTAATGTGAAGAAGATATTTTACAGAATACTTTAGAAAGGGAAAACAATCCTGGAAAAGGAAATGAAACCCAGTTTGCATTTTGAAATATGTCCAAAACTAACAATTCTGTAATACAGTGCAGATGCAATATCCCAGTGGTGCTTAATCTGCATAAGGCAGAAGCTTATTGTTGCAAGACCCAGAATTGCAGGAGTATGTCCAGTATGTCAGTGATAGAATTTTGGATTACAGCCCTAGAAATCTGGATTTAAATTTCTATTTAGGCTGAAATTGGCAGACTTCATGCTTGGCTCAGTAATAAATCTCTCCCAAACTAAATCTCATATTCAAGCATTTGCTTGCAGCAGAAACTTGCAGATATGGCATGGCTAGACAAGTTGCTTTATTGCAGACCAGATAGTAGTTACGTATGCATAGACAGAAGATGTGCCCACTGGTAAACAGAGAAATTGAAGTGAATGCATTCCTGCTCCAGGATTTAAATTCTTGGCTCCCAACTTTTCCGAATATGGGTGCTCACTGAACATGGCCTGAAATTGTAACATCTGAATAGACACATGAACCCAGTTAGAGAACAGAACAGAACAGAACAGAACAGAATAGAATGGCAGAGTTGGAAGGACCTTTGAGGTCTTCTATCTAGGCCAACCATCAAACTCAGTCATGGGTTAGATTATCAGGCCAATTTCTTGCTAGTGATTTGTTTAGCAATGACATTATTGGTCTAGGGTGGCATTTGTTCTCTTATGTTTTTCCATCCATCTATGGGGATATATCTTTAGCAGTGGAATATGTTGTCAAAATGATAAAAGAAGCATCTTTTATTTATTATTAATTTATTAAATTTATCATGCTGTCATAATGCAGACTCCATTCCTTTCATATGTGCATGCAGTGTCTTCAAAGATGTGGAAATGGAATGGAAGTTTGTTTATAGTGGCATTATGTTGATTTAAATAATTCCCCTCCCTGTGGATGCTATATGTGACTGTAGGCAATGAACACAAAACAGCTAGAGATTTATATGCTAGAGATGAACCATAGTTTCCCAAAAATCTGCCATGAATTCTGTACCTCTATCAGAAATGAAATGATAATGCAACTCATGATTTCAGAAAACTGGTGACTAAATAGATCAGCCATTTCAGGAGAGGAGGGAAGTCTGTAATTAAATCGCTGCAATTAAATCTTTTCATAGAAAAAACATGCCATTATCTATGTCTAAATGTACATGTAAGTTTCTGTCCACAACTAAAACACCTATGCCCTCACTACAATAAATCATTTGGCATTTGACAGAAATGCATTAAAAACCCAAGGGATTAACACATATTTTTCCCTGGTAATTTTTTTATATATTTACTTCTCATGCTGCATTCATCTTTTGTTCCCACTGCTTTTGGTTTTGTATTTATTTATTTATTTATTTATTTATTTATTTATTTATTTATTTATTTATATTACATTTATATGCCGCCCTTCTCTGAAGACTCAGGGCGGCTTACAATTTTTGGGATACAACCCAATGTGCTCAGCAATAGCCTTCATTCCGTTGTATATGCCTGCTTATTACTAAGCGGCATTTTTACAAAGTCAGCTTATTGCCCCCAACAATCTTGGGTCCTCAATTTACCTACCCCGAGAGGATGGAAGGCTGAGTCAACCTTGAGCCTGGTGGGATTCGAGCCTGCACTAATTGCAGGCAGCTGGAACTTAAGTGCTAGGCTATTAACAGCCTGCACCACCAAGGCTTTTACTGTATTCAGCAACCAATCTCCAACTTCCTATTAAGGCAATGTTCCCTAATTTTCCCTATGCACTTTATCATAAGCTAACAAATGTACAATAAAATTTCTTCCTTGTATTCAAATATTTTTCAGTGACCCTCTGAGGAATCAAATATTGTACACTCTTTCCTCAGCAGAAATATACACGGCACTTCCCAAATTTTGATCGTTGTCATTTCTTGTGCCTTTTTGATCAGAATCCTGCCAAACATCTTCCCAAGCACATGTAACAATCTAATCCCCATGTAATTTTTGTATTCGTCTGTGCTTTTCCCCTTTGAACAGGAGAACAGTGACAACATTCTTTCAATCATCAGGCACAGACTGATCCCTCACACACATGTTAACCAAGTCACACAGCCACTGCCTGAGCAAACCATATCCATATTTTAGCATTTGACAAATTACCATCTACATCTGCAGGCTTACATATGTCCAAATTTTCACATCATTTATGACTTGCTTTTCACCCCTCCCCCAACACTAGCATTTGTAGCAATTGTTTCAATTCCATCCTTTGATGTTTCATTACCATCTTCATATAAATCTCCAAAGGACTCCTTTTGGCTTTTCTTCAGTTTCATCCCAAATAATTTCATCACTTTTAGTTTAATTCATCCTGCTTAAGATTCCTTGTTCAGCTCTTCAGCAGCTTCCAAGGCATTTTTATTTCTGTCGAAATTATTCTGCCTTTTTTTTCTGCCTCTTAATTTTAACCATTCTTTGTCCTCCTTAAGTACGTTTTTGTAATGATCTTGTTCTCTGTATAATACTATGCAATGTTTTTAGTCATTATTTGTAGCAATCATTCTCTTATGTGCATTTTTTCTTCTCCGCATCCTCTTTCACAAAATTCCACCAAACATTCTTTTTCATCCTGAGGCGCTCCATCAACTGGAGGTTTTTAAGAAGAAACTAGACTTATCTGAAATGGTATAGGTTCTCCTCCTGCTTGAGCAGGGGACTGGACTAGAAGACCTCCAAGGTCCCTTCCAGCCCATTCTATTCTATGCATCTTTCTCATTACACTTCTGCAGGAAGTGCCGGGTTACTTACTTATGTGGGACTGGAATTTTGGTTGCTAAGTGATACAGTTATTAAGTGAGTCATTGTGCTAGTGGACCAGATTTTACCACTAGTTTTACTGTGGTTGTGAAGCAAATCACTTAGCTAATTAAAGTTCAATTCAATCCAATAAATTGTCAGAAGCTGACTGGGAAGGTGCTATGGACATAACTTAGAGGACAGGTTGTAAGTCACTTTTTCAAAGGCTGTCCTAAATTGAGCCATTGTTAAATGAACAGTTGTAAGTTGAGGACCACCTGAATAGCATTTTGTTCCCAGTAGCTTCTACATCTTCTTTATTTATGTTTATTTTTTATTCTACTTTGTATTATGTCGAGAGATTGGTCTATCTTTTGATACTTTTCATTCAAGGCTCCCTTTTCTTGCAATAGCCCTGTTTGCAATCCAGTATCATTCATTTTTTAAAAGAAATTCTCTTCCCAAGCTCCAATCTTGCAAGTTTTAACAAAATGGTATGCTCCACATTCAGAAACTTTATGGCTCCTGTTTTTTTCCTCACCAATTCTCTTCATCTTCAACCATAAATCAGTCAATCATGCTTTTAGATTTATATTCCTTTGCCATATATGTATTAACAGATTTATGCTTATATTTGAAAATTACAAACCATATCCTAAGCAAATTGTCCCAATCATCATTTGTATTCATTCTTAGTTCTCCAAATAGCCCAATTTGCATTCTCTTTCTCATTCCTGTCTATTATAGGGGAATTTCATATAACAGAATCATTTTTTCTCTAATTTCTCAGAAATCATTTTTTTCCTGGGGTTTATTCAAAATATTGAACAGATTTCCTCAAAACTAATTTTTGGATCTTCCATTATCATAACCACTCATTAACAACATACAATTGTCATCAAACTCCAAATTCCTAATCTGATACTGAAACTGATATTTCTGTTTTTTTCATGACATGTATTAATTTAATGCTCTTTACCATTTACTGTTTTTACATTTCAAATCACAATCTTCCATATACTGTGATTATCACTAGATAGATTCATAGAATTTTACTTCCAGAACCATTATAGCTTTGGACAATCAAGGTTTCACATAATATTGTTTAATACTACAGAGAAGATATAAGTTCCCTGTTAACTGTAACTCAGTTAAGTTCTGCTCAGTTGGAATTTCTACTAAAAGTCTTGGGATCTGATATAGAGGTCTATATGATATAGAGCATTTATAGAGTAAATCACTAATTTTCCTTTGTAACATGCTTCTTTTTTTAAAAGAAGTTTTATTCAATTTTCCACATTTTAACATCTCTTTTCAGTAAACAGCATGATTACAGGTTTCACATATACATACAAATATGACCATAATTACACATTCAATTTTTGTATTCAATTTCTTATCTTAACAATGCTTTTATATATTTTCTATTTTATTATATTATTCCAAATGCTTATCTCATTATTTAATTCACATATATTAACTTCATAATTATTATATTTTAGTACTTTTGACTGTCACATCTGTATATTCCTCTTAAATTCTGATTAATAACACTCCTATAAATTGATTTCCCCCCTAAAATAGTTTAAGTGCACCACCTTTGAGTTACATATTCATTAATTATCTCCCCTTTTAAATTCCATTAAATGTTAACATTTTATTACCTAACACATTAAAATTACTAATCCCATTTAAGATTATATAACACATGTAAATCAGATTCTGCATGGTTTCCCTTTTTAATTTTAATTTCATAAAGTTTATCTACAATTTCAGAAAAAAGGACATATTAATCTACTCATTTAATAGACCCTGATGTTAATTCCATTTCATCTCTCCTCCTATATAATTTCATTTATTTCAATATATTTAAAATATTTCAATATATTCAATAAACATATTTCATTATTTGTTACAATTATCTCTATACATAAAAAAGAACATTAAATTCCATTATCAAAAAATAACAATCAACTCTAATGCCAATTTCATTTTCAGATCTCCTCCTGTTATTACATTTATTTCAATCTATTTATTACACATATTCTATTAATTATTCCATTCATACTTAAACCAAAAGAAATGAAAAGGAAAATCAGCATTCCAATCCTCAAAAGAATTTCAATATATTTGATAATCATGTTCCATATGTTCATTGTATTTACCTCTTAAACATAAAGGAGGAGAGCATTACCAAAAAATAACAATTCTGTTATCCATCTTATATGTCCCCATTTCACAACTAGAAATTTATCTATATTGTTCCCCAACACCTTGCAGAACCCCCTCTCCCAAAATCATTCAGCCATTGTCTCTATGTAAGAAATTTACTCCCATTTTTTTAAATTTCCCATATTCCTTTATTCCCAGATCCTGTTTCTTCTGCCTTCTTTCCCCTAACATTTCCCCTTTTATTATTTCACTCCAATTTTTAACCCCTTTGCTCTTTTTGACTATCTTCTGCCCTTCAAATTTCTGCTGATTCTTTTCCCCTTTTTTTATTTTCTGGATATTTCCCTCTTTACTTAATTTCTCAACCCTCCAATATTTTTTCCCAATTCTTTTCCTCTTTCCTTTTGGATTCCTTTGTTCTCGATGGTAATTAAAGATGGTCCCTTCTGAAATTTGCTCCACCTCTTCTTCTGTACTTTGTCTTTGTTGTTCATGCTCTGCAATTGCCTCTTCAAAAAATTTAAAAATGGAGCTGAAAGTTTCACCTTTTTCCTGTAAAGTTTTCTTAATTTTTCCAAGTTCCAGTTTTAGTGCCTGAAAAGATATTTCCATTTTACAATTTTCTATTTATTCCAGTTAATGTCTTTAAAGTTAATTCCCAAAAGTCCGCTTTTGTTTCCTTCCTCTCAACTTTTAATCCTCAGTTAATCCAATACCAAATCCATAACAAAGTCAGCAATTAATCCAAATGTAGAATCTTCATATATCTTTCTTTACTTCAAGATTTCAATTTTCAAAAACTCTTATTTTATTGTATTGATTTTCCTTGTATTTTTAAGAAACAGTCTTTAAAAAAAAGAAGTCAAGTTAAGTTTAACTCAGATGGCAGTCTTTGTTCTAATAAGTCCACAGCTCCTCTTTTCTTTTCCTTCCCAATTATTCTGAGCTTTTCAAACCACGCAGTCCACACAAAAAAATCTAATTAATATAAATTTCCTCCTTAGCAGTCTTTAGCAATCTATAGTTCAGCTTAAATTAATGCTTATATGAAATCAAAATATACTCATCCAAGATAGCTGTGTAATTCCTTCTATAGCTTCTACCTCTCTCGGCTCAAAGCTCGTCGCTGTCAAAAGGAATTCACACCTTTTTTTAACTTCTTTCAATTCGCCGCTTTAAATCCTTTCTTAAAAATATTTTGTAGTGTTAATCCAGAGGGTAATTTCCATTTAATTATATCTTCCCATTCCTCCTGCTGTTCGCTTCTTTCAGTCTCTCCTACCGAATGCTTCTTCTAGTCTTATCCTCCCCTTCAGGGTGGCCATGTTGGACCACCGCTTCAGGCATCTTCGGGAGGGAGCTGTGCCAGTCCAGGGAGGGGATTTGCGGCTCCCCTCAACCTGGCTGATGGTCTCCCCTTCCTCCGCCGCCCCTATGAGGCAGCTTCTGCCCCAAATCTAGAAGATCGGGGCTCTCCGATGCTGAAGCACGGACCAAAGCTGCGCACAATTGCAGTCAGTGGTCCGTCTTCGGGGAGGCTCAAAACCAGAAGTCTATAACGTGCTTCTTATGTACAGTTTTTGGCCTCTGGCCTCTAATAAAGTAGGTAAAATAGTATTGTTTATGTATGTTTTTCTCGTCCAATCTGATTAATTTTATCTTGTTTTGTCCTGAATTTGATTTACTTCTTTTTTAAAAAACAAAGTTCCATAGTCAATGTGTTTTATAGTTTTTGTAAGTTACTTTGGTATGTTCTATTTTCAGTCCTTGGCAATCCACTCTAATATTACAGGCATTGTCATTATTCTGATTCATACCTTTCTCTGTTTTGTCATAGATTTAAGTATACAGTTGATTTAACCACATCTTCTTTCTAATTATTAAGGTCTTGAGAGAGGGTTAACAAAGGCTTTGAAGAAACTGGATGACTATCTGAGAAATCCTTTGCCTGAAGAGATAGACACAAGCAACACTGAAGAGGAAAGAGTGTCAAAACGCAAGTTTCTTGATGGGGAGGAGCTGACCCTTGCAGACTGTAATCTCCTGCCCAAGCTTCATGTTGCCAAGGTGAAATGCTCTCATATCCATGATAGACTTGAAACTCAAATACCAGCAGTAGTTGGTTGCCACTAAGATCCATTTATACTATGTTTCCCACTTCTGTAAGGATAGAGAAGTTCAGAATAAACTTACATAGATAATTAGGTTTCCTTTGTATGAGTTGAAGAGCCTGTAAACATATAGCAACTTCATTCATCAAGGTGCTACCCAAACATACTGAAATAACACTGATGAAACCAGGTGTATAACTCTTAGTCTTGCTTAAGATTTTCAAACAACATAAAATGTCTCTAATTGGCTCCAACACTGCCTGCCAATCTACTCAAATCTTACTCAAGTAGTCTTTTTTTAAATTAAGCTTGACTTAAAGGGGACTTTACTTCTAAACTGCATGTGAGTCAATAGTGTGATATACCTGAAAAAATTTAGGTTTCACATCTTAGGAAATAAATTTGGTACTTCAGTATTTGAAGTGGCACTGTAATATTTAAGGTGGTCAGAGTCTACCTCAAATATTGTAAGTGTTTTGGCTCCTTTTTTAAAAATGCCAGTAAATTTGCAACAAGTTCAGGGAAATAGGGAAAGGATAGTTTTTCATCTTAAATCTTTATTATAGTCTTAAAATCAGAATCGTCAGACAGAAGAATTACAAGTAAGCTTTGTACTCTTTCATGGGACATTTCTTCATCCCTAATATGGAAAATATGGATAAGAACAGGATGATCATTGGACTAGAAGCCAAATTCTATGAAGAGAAAATGAAAGAACTGGAATGTTTAGTTTTGAGAATAGAATATTATGTGGGAATAGAACATCATTCTTCAAGTAATGGAAGGGTGTAGCAAACATTTTCTGACAGCAAGAGTAATTAATAATAGAACTAATTACTCAGAGAGGCAGGGCTCCCTTTCAGTGCATGTACTGAAACAGATATAACAGTCATTTGTTACAGGTGCTTTAATTTGAATTCTTGCACAAGAATAGACAATGTCTTAAGTGGCCCCTTCCACCTCTATCATTCTACATCCCTTCTGACACATCCTGGAAAGTATTGGTTTCATAATTCATATAGCTTCAGAAGTTAAGTGTATTTTCCCAAGTTAGATATATTTATACATGAGACTAAAACAACCTTTCCAGGATGTACAAATTTGAAAAATCTCTGAACACCTTTCTTTACAGGAGTTATGGCAGATTCTAGACTAAAATAGAAAGTCATGTCGAACATTCTGGCATAGCTAAAGGAGGCTTCCTCAACTAGCTGTCCTCCAGATGTGTGAACACCAATGCCAATAATTTCTCAGCCAGCATGACCTTGTTGAGGATTCTGTAACTTGAAGTCAACACATCTGGAAGAAGTCAAATTTGGGGGAGGCTTGGCTTCATGCTGGCCAAAGGTCACATTTAGGCTTTTTTCAGTGAATGATAAGTCAAAAGTTCCAAAGCATCCTATGGGTGAAGCATTTTCTGAAATTTGGGAGAGAGGAAAAAAAAGATGAGTGAATGAAGACATAAAAGTTACTGTAAAAATTATGCATTTTCCCACATGTTAGACAGTAGTGGCAGATGGAAGCATGTCAAAGAAAACAGGATGCACAATAATTGGCAAAACCTGTTTACTTTAAATTATACAGGACCATGCTTATCATTTTGCTGTCATAATATACATATTTTTTAAAAAAAATTGTAGTGTAAAGACATAAATAGGGCAGAAGATACTTCAGATTCTGTAAAAGGCATCTAATTAACATTGATCTTTGGCCAATAAATTCAGCACAGACACCTCCTCATGCTGTTCAGGAAGATAAATTATGTAAAGTAAAGCCATCTATCTAAATGTATTTTCTAGTTGCTGAGGTTTCCATAAAGCTAATTATATATACCAGAGACAATTAATACTATTATCATTTAGTTAATTTGATTTGAAACTATTGGTTAAGATTCCTGAAGGCTTACTGGCCTCTATTGGCAGAATTAGGCACATACTTATCTCTCTCCTGATTTAGTTCTTTTCTGTCAAAATTAATACATCGTGTCTACAGTTAGTCTTACAGTTTCTAACTTATTGTACTGTTAGTGTTTCATCTAAGTAGTGAAAGCACTGCTGTGCCACAAGTCCTGCTGTTCCACAAGTCCTGCACACAAGTCTGCTGTGCCACCAGTCCTGCACGCCTCATGTGCAAGCATGAGGTGTATATTTTCTATTTCCCCTTTTTGGGTGTATGTATGTCTTTCTGCTAATGTTGATATCTGGAGACTGCTTGGATGAATCCTCAGAGTTTTCTAGGCAATATTTCTTGAAGTGGATTGCCATTGTCTCCTGCCTTGGGCTGAGAGAAAGCAACAATCCAAAGTCATCTAGCTGGGTGGATACCTAACGCAGAGGTAGAATTCACAATTTTTCATTTTCTAGTCTGATTTCTTAAACATCACAACAAACTGGCTTTTGTTCGTTATCTATAGATATATGTATGTATGTATGTATGTATGTATGTATGTATGTATGTGTATTTTTATAGCTGGCCATCTCTCTTAAGTTATTCTGGGCAGCTCATAACAATCTAACAAAAAACAAGTTAAAACCCAAGATATAAACATATAAAACCATCAGTAACAACTTAAACAAAAATAAGCATATTCCGTGACAAAAAAAACCTATCCTTGTGTCAAGCTCAACAATGCCATTGTAAAATGTTATTTCCTTTCTTTTGTGTCTAATAAAATCAATAATATTTATAAGTCCTAACACCCTCCATTTTCATTTTAGATTGTAACAAAGAAATATCGAAATTATGAATTCCCAGCAGAAATGACAAGACTGTGGCAATACCTGAACAATGCTTATGCTCGGGATGAATTCATCAACACTTGTGCTGCAGACAAAGAGATTGAAATAGCTTATGCAGAAGTTACTAAGAAGTAGCTTTGCAAATCTTAATCAGAATCAGCAAGATCCAATTCTCCAGAGAATTCCTGCTTTATAGATGCTTCTTCATGAAGGCCTTCAAATATATATGTATGGAAGTCGGATAACTTTGATGAAATTGATCACTTTCCTGGATGCATCTTGATCAATATTTCACTGATGAAATACTGGGTGAAGACAATGTGGAATAGAGAAAGCACAACTCCAAATTATTGTATTTTATAATTTATGATTTGGCGGGAGTACTTGGAGATGGGGGGAGCCTTCCCTTTTCCTACAGAAAATGTAGGACAGGAGAAAATATTTCTGAAATCTTTACCAATAAACTGGAACAAATGTTATATGGTCCACTGATATCATTTGGCTTCATTCATAAACTTGGGCTAAAAATTGAAAGGTAAATATATGGGTCCGGGTTATTTATGGGAGCGTCTCCTGCCAGCATCGAATGCCAACCGCCCTGTACGAGCGCACAGGCAGGGACTCCTCGGGGTGCCGTCTGCGACTCAGTGTCGTTTGGCAGTGTCCCGGGGGAGGGCCTACTCTGTAGCGGCTCCCATTTTATGGAACCAACTACCCCTAGGGCTCCATTTGGCCCCCGACCTCCGCACCTTCTGCCATGATTTAAAAACCTGGTTGTTTGAACAGGCTGGGCTGTGCTGACTTCTCGGGGGTTATATTTTAAATTGTAATGGGTTTTTAGTCGAATTTGGCTTGTTTAATTTAATCTTATTTTAGTTAAGTAACTTATTGTGCTGTTTTTAGTTGTTAGCCGCCCCGAATCCTTTTTGGAGAGGGGGCGGCATACAAGTCAAATAAATAAATAAATAAATAAATAAAATATAATTTTGCCTTATTTCTAATTATGATCCATCTGAAAATACTGTATGCTGCAATTAGGGTTGGGAAGTTTAAATTTGGAGGGAAAATACGGATGACAGTAAGAAAATGTATCCTAAGCAGAGTGTTGCTTTAGGACTATTTAGCATAATTTAAGGCCTTCCAAAACCTATTCCATCCACTCAGATAGCAGGGCCTAAAGCTCAGTGGAAGCTTTTAAATCTTAAATATAATGGTAATCATAACCCAAGAGTATCTAATGTGGTTCAGGCTGCTCATCCTTACAGGTTTAAAAGAAAGGCTGGAAGTCCTATTTGGAAGTAGAATTTTATTACCTAGGTTTGGGTAAAAGTAAGAAAATGCCACTGACCAAACCTGAGTGAATATTAAAAATAGAGAGGTTCATGCATCTCATTTTCTCCCATGCAGAAGATGGAAACATTGAAATAGTGATTTAAAAAATTATGTGTCTTTATGACTGTGGGGGGGGGAGAGGTGGGTGTTAGAAGGAATGATATAGGAACAGGGATCTAGATAATCTTAAAATCTCACTAATGTTCTGAACTTTATTATTTTGTGATACATGCAGTCTTTGCAGAAAGATTTGTGCTTTAAGACAATGACTTTAAGACAATGACTGCTTTGTTCTGTATTTTCTTGTAATGAAATGTAGAGGTTGAGTTCATATTCTTTTGGCACTTGCAAGAAAAAAAATTGAATATGATATAGCAGGACTGCCAACTAAGTTGGACAACATCCAGTTGCACTCTTTTAACTTCAGTAAAGGAGACATTCAAATTTTCTATTATTTTCTTTAAGCTGTAAAAACAAAGGAAGATTTTTGTTTGTAAAATCTTTATTTGAGACCAGGCTCAAATAAAGTGAAGTGAAATGGTATAGAAACCTGATCTTAAATATCAAGCAGCATTCTGGGGCTCACAACCCTCAACTCTCAAAAAGTGATGCCTCCTGAGGGTGTTTCACTATGGAGGACTCTGTGGACTAGCAGCGAAACATAATATATAGCTACTTCAGCTTGTCTTGCTTAAGTGATATTTCTATGGAAAGCAAAAATAAGAGAGAGACTACAAAAAGTAGTGTGAGTGGGAAAGGTATAATAAGGACCTGATGGTCACATCCATAAATTCTATTAAGTCAGGGAGCTGCCACAGTAAAAGTTTTTCCTTGAAACATATAAGAATTCAAAAATATTTTTCTTTTAAAGTAGCTGCAGAAATAACCCTGCAGCTATGTTCAGAATGTAAGCAATCTAAGACAATACAGATTCCATCAGCCTCTCCATGCGCTCTGATGCAATTCTCACATCTCTACCATTGATTGCAATGAACTTCCACTGGAATCCACAGTAATCTAAAATGAGCTGGAATCCAAAATCTTGGCTGCAAAAAATAAAACTGTGCTGTATCCTTTGTTTATATCCAGCATTTGTTTTCATTGAACTTTGTAATGCCTCTTTTGAAAGTCCATAAACTCTCCAGTTTTCCTTCTGAATGGACAAATTAAAGACAGGTTAGACTAGAAAGCAATGGTTCCTGATTTTAAAACATTGCCGAGAAATCAGCTGGCTCAGAAAATGCAAGTAATACCCAGAAAAGTCTAGTGAGATCACAAAAATCTATTCGCGTAAAAGAGAAGAGAAAGCAGGCTGGAATTATTTCTACTTTAAGTATATGAAATATTTTCCAGATCAGCATTCAAAAACAGATGATCCTATATATAATAAGCATGGCCTGTTTTTATGTAAAGAAGAGTGATATTGATATTTGTCTCTTGTTTTTTTAATGCTAGCCTTCACTTCTAAAACTGCTGACCAGTTAGGCTATTGCGAATAAACTTAGAGCTAACGGCTCAATATTTGTAATAGCAAGTGAAGACTTGTATGTATGAAATGAGACAACACAAATTAATTTGCATAGTTATAATTCTCATTTCCCTTGTTATCAAGAAAATTCAGTCCCAAAAGTTCACATTTCTCCATGTACATCAAATGATAAGGAATCAATTATATTAATGAGTGAATCAGCTCCCCTTTGAATGGAATTAAAACTGATTCTTTGCTTCAACACTAAAAGCTGAAAAAACAGCAGAGAAGAGAGGATTAAAATGTAATGTCAGTGCCATTGATTATTGATTCCTGAGTACTTCACAACCTTGGAGTGTAGAGAATTTCTCTGGACCCCCCTCTTTGTCTATTATTCTGCCTGTTGATTTAAAATATTGCTAATCCTTCTTCCCCAAATTCTGGTAGCATATAGTTAGCTCTGTACTAAACTTTGCCTATTCCTGTCATGCAATAAATAACCCTGTGTTATAGTAATAACTTGTTTTACTTGTTCTTGCTGTCAGTCTCAGGAACTCTCATACAAGACACAAAAACTTCCTTCCAATAGGGAGTCTGTATTTCCTCCTGTCTCTGAAGTTCTCTTTGAAGACCCTTCAGTTCTTTGGAGGGCAATCCTCAAAAATGACTCTCAGGAGAGTTACTTTCACTCACAGAGTCCTTGGCTGAATTAGAAGCTGGGGAACTTACGTCCCTTCCCCCCCCCCAGATGTTATTGGACTCCCAACTTCACATTCATTAACATAGGTAAGAATTGCAGGTGTCATGCTATGTTCTAAGAGTCAGAAGTTCCTCAACTTCATTCTAAGGCTTTCTGGGAAGGGAAAAAAGCTCTTTTAGCCTTGGAAGGAATGCTTATTATCTTAGCTATAATTTAGAAATGTTCTTCATCACTTCTTGGGAACAGCTGAACTTAATAGCTTTGCCTTGTCATTTATCATACAATTGGCTGCTGATACAAGGAGTTCTGAAATCTGTAAAACATCTGATAATCTTTTTACTTTTTACTTTACATACAACTTCCTTGTTCTCTATCAGAAATCTAAATATATCATGTAGTGAAGTGGCCCAAAAGGTTTCTACCAAATCCTCAAATTCTCTCACTTCCTAGCTATTATTCTCCTCTTCCTCCAATGTCAAAGCTTTCTTCCTTGATACATAAGTTATTGTGCACCTGGTTCTCTTTATTTAGCTATTTCCCCAGATTTATCCACTGAGCAAGAAATGTTAATATTCCTGAAAATTGACTGCTTCACTATCTCATCTCATCCCTGCATCAAATGTATTGGAATGAGGAGAACAACTATGTATTGTAGTTTCACAAGTTTAGCATGAAGAACATGGAACTGCTAGATATATAGTTGCTGAGGAAGCATGCACATACTAAAAAGTGTGAATATTATTCCTTTGGCAGAACAAGGTGAGACAAATGAAATGATAATTGATAGTTGAGAGGAGTGCTTTTTTTTACTTTTACTAGCAAGCATGTTACAATCATCCTGTTCCAAAAACTAAAGACCCAATGTACATGTTATGTTGTTTTAGAGAAGGCTAAGATCCTAATCTTATACACTAAGACAGAACTGGCTGTAGTATATACTGTATTTAGTAAACAGATACTGCAATGCCATCTCTACAATTAAAGAAACCAGGGCTTCTGTAATTCAAATACTGAATACTATAGTTGTTTAGTGCTTTGATTTGAGATCTGATAAAAAATAAGGCAACATGCTAATACCCTGTATACTACTTTCATATTTTTCTCCTTTATTAAAGCAAGCTATTAAAATATGAACTTATGCTAATTTTATGAGGAACCAGCTTTCTTGAAAATAGCCACCTAATTCATTATACTCTGAAGGCTTAGATAGTAATTGAGGAAATCTACATATTTCTAGCATGTGTATATTTTCAGCTTCTGATTGACATCAAACAGAACTAGAGGTTCTTGTTTCCTTTCTTTTTCTTTCCATTGTAAATGTGAAGTAGTATGTGTTAATCCTGCTGAAGATTGTTTATCTATATTGGCAAAGTAAGATTGTTGAAAAGAATCTAAATGGTGAGACAGACAGTATGGATTAACAATAACTTTGTTCATAAATTTCTCACAAGATGTAAAGAAAGATGCAGATCAGAGGGGAAAGTAGCCAACAATATGGATTTAATCACTGATGTTTCAGAAAATGCAGACCAAATGTCTGGAAAAATGTCAATTGTAGCCAAACATTTCTTAGATATTTGTTTCAAAGACACCAGAACTTCACACAGTATTTCATTCCTAACTGGGATCCACATTGATCCCTGTTTTTGTATTAGTTTAAAAACTGCTAGTGGACACCTTTTTCTGATGGAGTACTTGAGCTGTTGAGGATATCTAAAAAGCCGGGCCATAACATTTTAAGGAATTTGAAACAAGTTCTATGGTAAAAACCTTTTGCAAGGGTTTCTGTAGGGTAGCTGTAGCCCATCACAGTAACAACAATAAAAAGACATGTTGGTGTTTTAAAGATTAACAGATGTGTTATAACATGTTTTTTGTGGACTACAGTCCACTTCAGATGCATCTGGAAAAGTGAACTACAGTCCATGAAAACTTGAGTATAATAAATCTGTTGATTTTTAGGGTGGCATAAGACTATTTGATTTTTTTAAAGGATGTTGAATTTCTGAAAGAATGCAGTCTCAAGATTGGAAGAGCTTTCTAATGATTTGCATTTTTCTTATATTGTATGTATATTTGGAGAATCCATGAAGCTATATTTACTTTTTGACTCAGTAACTCCAATTTCCAACTTCCTTCTAATGGCTTAATACAATATTTGGATACAGCCAATGTAACTTGTTTCTGAGTAAACATATTTAAGAATTTTATGATATATGTTATGTATGTCTACTAAAAAGTAGAATCTAACTAGTTCTTTGGGGCTTACTGTCAGATAACATTTGGAGGATTATGGTTTCACACTCTCCAATTATCATAAGACTATTAGCATTCCTGTCATTCTCTGTTAATTGTGAAAAAAACAGTTTAAAAACGCTACCTGATCCACAAACAGGTTCTTTTCCACAATTTGAGATTCTCAATAGTTGTGATATCATTCATTGAGTTGACATTAAATTAGTTTGCATCAATAATTTACTCTCATTCAATAAATTATTCTGTGAGAATATGGTCTTCTAAAAACGTAGGAAATACATTTCTCATACAGCCTCAATTTTTAATCTTCTTGAATAATATTTGCATCAACAAGATTATGTTTTTTATAAATCATTTCAAGAGATGTTCAGTGAATCCAAATACTTGAAATCTTTGATAACAATGATTACAATGAATCATCCAGAGTTGGAAGATGTACTCGAAACTTAAATATGAATCCATAAGTGGAGGAAAGAGCTGTATGTACAAGAAGAATATTACTAATGTTAGATTTTTCACTTTCAAACTATACTGTAACAACAAAAGGTCATAATTGATATGCTAGAAACTGTTAATCAAAGTCAGTAATTATTACATAAATAATATAGCAAAATCTTGCATAAAGCAGAATGATACTGGTCTCTATTAATTTTCCTGATCACAGATCCCTTATCAAAATATGATTTGAAAAATAAAGTATGATTAGAGGAGAACATACCACCAGCAAGGAAAAGTAACCAGTTTTCTATAAAAAGAAGTCTCTTTGTCCACAACAAATGAGACTAGCTCTGATGGGGTTTCATTCTTAGTTTAATAAAATAGATATATTTGAAGCTTCATGTCTGACTCAGCAAGAAACTGTTGTTCCAGAAAGCCTGAGTTTTATTTTAGAATTTTTTGCTAATTTTGGAAGGGTGGTCATACAAGATACTTATGAGCTAAGAACTGTTTTGTAGATCATATATTATGGAAAGGCTTTAGTAAAATGAACAACCCAAACCACATTATAGAGAAACTTGTTTGTAAGTAGCACGATACATATTTTTACATATTATAATTAATATGCTATTAAATATATTGCATATTACATGTAATTTAGGGCACTTTAAAAACTTAATATGAGTATTGTATTAGGTTTTGTGTACATTTTAAGAAAGAAACCTACCCCATTCATAAATTATATTATCTATAGCATTCAGCATGGAGAGATTTGGATTATTCTCTACTTCCTACGGGTCCCTACCTTTTGGGCACCAGGGACCAGTTCCACGGAGAGAGGCTTTTCTGCGGACCAGAGGGGGGGTGTTTTCACATGCTGCTTGTATCCTGCTTGTGTGGCCAGGTTTCTGGAATGCCATGGACTGGTGCCGGTCTGTGGATTGGGGGTTGGGGACCTCTGCTTTACTTCACATATCTCCACAAACAACATGAAAAAATATTAGTGGCTGTAAAACAAAATATATGATAGATAGAAGACAAAACCAATGTATTGTGATTGGTAAATATTTGAGGGGGAAGGAAACTCCCTTATTAACGTGAAGCAAAATAAAATGTTCAGGAAGTGGCCATTTCTGTCTATTTTGTGCAAAAAGGGGGGAATAACTTTTATAACATGATTTTCCTACCTCGGGGTATGAAATATGAATAATCCTAGAATATCTTAGATATCTTCTTAGAGAGTACACAATTAACATGGTTTTATGCATTTCTTGCCTTAAATTCAGAGGTGGTATTCAGCAGGTTCTGACCAGTTCTGGAGAACCAGTAGTGGAAATTTTGAGTAGTTCGGAGAACCGGCAAATCCCACCTCTGACTGAAGATTTTACAGTATCCTTCCCCTGCCACGCCCACGAAGCCACACCCACAGAACCGATAGTAAAAAAAATGAATCCCACCACTGCCTAAATTGATATTCTAGTTTCAAAATATGAGGATGGTTGGCTTTTAAGTGCTTGACAAACTTTAAAGAATGGTAAAAATTATTAAATATACTCTTGGGACAATAATTACTTCATTTTACTTGTACTTTTTGTGTGTGTGCTAGAACAAAACTAAGCTATATGGAGGAATTGGTCAAGAAATGTTAAATGTTGTTTAACAGATATTCTAGCTTGAAAAAATGTCATTTCAGTGTCATATATCTGACATTCTTTTATACTAATGGAAAAAATAATTGTGAGCATACCCAAAATTAGAAATTTTCAATCCTATTTTCAGAGATTCTGAACTTTTAAAAATACAATTTACTAATCTAATTTTCTCTCTTAATAGCCACTTAAGCATAGGAGTATTCATTGTTTGGAACCTGTGAGCCCAATTCTAATGAAAACTGCTTGCAAATACCAAACAGGTTGCCCTAGAAAAATTTCCAGATGTCCTTGCTGCCAATTTATATGAAACATTTGCTACTGTAGACCTTTAAAAGTAAATGAGTCCCTGCAGATTTTACTCTGCTAGTCATTGCCGACTATAGGGGGCAGTGCTCATCTCTGTTTCAAGGCCACTGAATCTGCGCAGTCCAAAGACATTTCCATGATCATGTGACCAGCATGGCATCATGGAATGGTGTTACCTTTCCACTGAAGTGGTACCTATTTATAGTAATAAGTGGTACCTATTTATAGTAATAAGTGGTACCTATTTATTGTAGACCATTATAAAATGTTATTTAGAAAGTGCTGCAAATTGGCTGCCAGGCAACCAGAGATAACCTATGCTTACAACACAATCTAAGTTGGTCTGGTTCTAAAGTGATGCACAGTACTTGGCACCAATCATATTTTTCAATTTAAAACAACAGCACAACCTTATTTTGTAACAACACAAAAAGCATAAAAGGTTCATGCATTAAACTTGGAGGTTTAAAAAAAGGGGGAGATGAGTGGAATTTAGTATGGGGAAATGAACTTCTGTGGTTAATAATGGAAAATATTTTTGTAGCTGATATAGACTTGTCTCTGTTGGCTATCATTTTCCACTGAAACAGCAGCTTGTGTATATAATGCCTACAAGTAAATACGATTGGGGAAAATCTGGGAACTTGAAATATTTATATTATTGGTTGTAAATTTGTGTCTGATAGTTTTGCTAGGAGTTATTTTTAGAAGGAATAAGCAAAATTATGACCTGAAAAAAGTATTCTAAACTTAAGAAAGAAATCAAGAGCTAAAAGTAGAATACCCCACATCTGTGTATAATGTTTCCTTTTAAGTGAAATATAGGCTTCTGATCTGGAATAGGTGATGCATTTGTGCTATAATAATATACAGGTTGCCATGTCTAAATTACTCTTTGTATTTTGTCTGATAAGAAAAAATGGTTACTGATCTACAGAGAAAATAAAATGAGATCTTACAGCTTTGGGTAGCTTACAGCTTTTGACAGCCAGAAAGTTAGGAATTGACCAATCTTATTTGCATATCAGATGAACTAGGCCAAATGTGATGAACCTTTAAAATGTGTCCCGCTGATGTATATGATATTAGGTAATTTCTGTGTCTTAGAGTCATAATGACAATAGCATAAAGAAAAGGATGTGTAACTCCAACATTTGAATATAAATGGGTTAAGAGACCAGGAAGGATCAGGTTGAGCGGTTGGCTAGACTGGTTGTTTAAAAAAAGACTTCTCAAGAGAAAGCAATGGCAAACAGCTTCTATATTATTGCCATGGAAGCTACATGGAATCCAGTCTTGCCATAAACCTGTTGCTGTCATTGTTTCACATTGTAATTTTGCTACTGGGTAGCTTGATCTTGCTGATACAACACAATCATTGATGTTTTAAGGACTATCAAGTTGCCTTTAAAATTACTGCTGTGTGTTTATATAATCTGACAGATCTCAACTACTGTAAGTAATGCATTTAAAAATAAGATATCCAAGGGTAAAACAAGGTATTTTTACATTTAAAACAGCTGAGTTCATTTTGCTTTGAATAAATATACAATATAAAATTTGTTTCCATCCTCAAAAAAGGAAGGACTGTATTTAAAGTGTCAACATTTGTATGTATGTACTGAAATGAAACAGAACTTTCCAAAACTGAGATTTTTATAATACTTTCCCTTTTCTGATTAATAGCAAATGATTTCAATAAAAGGGTTTATTTTCTCATATTAAGCAAGCAGTTGTCAGTATTCTTTAATCATTTCTGTTTTTATCACCAGTAATATTTACCTTTTGCAGTAAATTACAGTATGTTGAGACTTCTTACTAGGAAAAAAATGAAAAATTAAACTAAGTAAATCAAACTGGATCATCTGGAATTCTTAAAAAAAAGGGATTCCTTCCTTGACAACATTACTTTTCACTTTTATATCTAGGCAAGGAATTGTGAATCCAAAGGGCTTAGCCATTATATCACACTTCTTAGCAGTGAGTTAGTGCTGACAGAAAGCATTTTAACCTCCTTTTGGTCAGCAGAGAAATTTTAAGTAGATGTTTGAGAAATAAAACTGGCAGGGCCCCCAAAGAAATAATACACTTTTTACAGATGTATTTTCAATGGTTCTGCTTTCCGTATAATGCATGGAGTTAATGAAAAGATCAATACAAGTCTATTGTGGTTATCCTATCTAAGATTGTGTGGTACAGATTCAGATCCAAAAAGGGCCTTAAGAGCATCCCAAGACATGAATGTAATCCTGTCTAAAGCTCATCCTGATCCCAGAATAATTCCAGTTGCAGGTAGATGCTACATTTTTTTACAAATTATTTCAAGAGCACACTGGGGTCCTAACTTTTACCAAAGTGTAACTTATGGCTATCCATCATAAATTTCAGGTAATCCTAATTTCAGGTAATACTCTGTCAAGCCCCATGTAGACACTTTGCAAGAGTATATATGTTCCTGAGTTATGGCTCTTGGGGTGCATGTTTTAAAAGCAGTATGATTACCCAAGGAGGCTACAACCTTGGTGACATTTTAATCATGTAGAACAACAATTATTGCTGCAGGTAAAGAAGTCTTGTTCAACGTGGCTCCCCCTTTGAAAGAATCTTGACTTGGCTTCCCCTTCATGTTTTCTGTGATGTATGTATCTAAGATATTTACTTGATATATTCTTGATAATTGATGTATTCATGATAATTTTTGTGTATCCTTGTGACAACAGTCAAGCAAAACCATCCTTGTGGATTTCTGCTCAGAATAAGAAGTCATGACTTGCTCTGTAAAACAATTACTACTCTTACTCTCAAAGTGTAAAGCTGTCAATAATATATAACAAGGAAGTAAATGCTGAAATAAATGTATTCATTGGAAACATTCCAAAGGGGATCTAATATTTTGCATAGCCTCAGAGGCTGAATGGGAGTGGTGCAGTGACCCAGAGGTGTTACTCTCACCTCACGATCAGGAGGCTGTGAGTTCAATCCTAGGTAGAGGCAGTTATTTCTCTCTCTGGGCACAATGAGTAAATATTAGCTGTGAACTCTGCATTGGTGACAGGAAGGGCATCCGGGCAGTAAACACTCAGTTCCATTTGGTTGCCCCGACTCCACCCCACAAGGGATTAAGGGATCATTAAAAGACAAAAAAAATCAGAGGCCAAATGGAATCTCTACCCCCTACAGAACCTTGACACTGAATATGAAAATCCCATTCTTCTGAAACTATTACAGTACCTCATTCAGTTTTCCAGGATCTAATTTAACAATAAATAACACAATTTACATATTATAGTATATTGCAAAAAAACAACAACAACCAAACATTTGAATAAAAGTTCCAGTTTTGCATAGGCAAAATGACAATGGGGTGGTTGAGAATGCACATTCTTTCCAATTCATACCAAATTTACAATGTTGCTGCCATCGCCATTTGGAGTGAGTTAATTCATAGAAGGAGATGCTGTAAGAGACCATTCAGGGCACCTGTTTTCAGGTCCCTGCCCATTTCAGATATTCTGTTAAGTATTTCTGACAAACTGTCCAGTCTCCTGTCGCTGCTTGAATACATCCAGACACCACCTCCTTTCATAATCCATTCCACTGTTAAATTATTAGGAAGTGGGAACTTTGACCTGTCAGGACAATCGCCAAAACGATATTCAGCAGGTTCTGACCGGTTCTGGAGAACTGGTAGCAGAACTTTTGAGTAGTCCAGAGAACCGGGAAATACCACCTCTGACTGGAGATTTTATAGTATCCTTCCCCTGCCATGCCCACCAAGCCACGCCCACAGAACCGGTAGTAAAAACAAATTGAATCCCATCACTGTGCCAAACTATTCTGAAACAGTAAAGAGAGGAATGTTACAGTGGTAAATATACACCACCATCATCATTAAAAAAAACTTCACTAGTTGCTATAGGATAGGTTTTTTATTAACAGTTTGACATGTAGATTAAGATTGTGGATTCCTTTACAGAAACAGATGTCAACAGGCATGACCTTAAATTAACATTCTTCATGACCTTAGGATTTGCTAGCAGCCTCCTAGCAGCCTCATTCAGCTGGCTCAGATTCAAACTTTGCTCCTTCCCAGTAAAGATATTTTTAATAGGGAGAGAGGAATCTTTCAGTGCTGGGCCAATAGAGAGGTAATATCCTGTGAGGTGGAATACCAGAATTTGTCTGATCTTTATTGCTCTCTATTTGCTCATATGCAATGACCTACACACTGAAAATTGCACCTCTCTATCATCACTTCCATTTTGAGCTCACCCATTCCAGCTGTGATACACTCATGTGGCAGCAGTAACTAAATCCCATGCACCAGCAGACCAGCCTGTGACCATCTCCCAATGTGTCACTTTCATATCTGTGTTTTGTTTTCCGCTTCTCTTTTTGTTTCCCTTGGCTGATTTCTGCCCTTCACCAGTGCCTCCCTTAAGCTTTGCAATACATTAGTATAAAGTCAGATTTGACAGCTATCCTAAATTTGTATTTCTCTTCTAATTTATCAGGAGCACCAATGGGCAATCAGGTGATTTAGTGCTGCACAAATATTCAGGAATGCAATGGAAGACCATTATTAACAACAATCATAATAACTTGCAATGTCCCTTCTCAGAGCATTTGATGGTCATGCCACTCCATTTAGCATTTTAATGGTGGCATGTGGCCTCCGCATGGCACCTGGTTAGAGCTGATGGATTTGAGCAGGCTAGCCAAGGAAAGGTTATTTGTCAAGTATTCCATCGTTATTCTGGGCTGTTTAGAAAACTCCAGGTCAGACCAACTCCAACTGCATTCTTGTCCATGCCTGAGACTTGTCACATTATTAAGCTGTCAGCAGGGCTCTAGGGTGAGATAGATTTCGGCTGTGAATTCCATGCAAATGCTCACACACTCTAGTGGAAATAGCCTGAGGTAAACATTGCCATAATTATTATCCTAAAATGAAAATGCTTAATAGTCACCAAGGTAAGACATCTGTGAGGAAATTAATCTCAAGGAAATACATGAACCAAGGAAGTAATAATCAAAGTAATGCTTTTTATAAAGAATATGAATTTGGATAGATAGAACAATAATCATGTTATAAAATATAATCATGGTCTGCTCTTCCTCTTCAAAACTCAGGGCAATTTAAAACCAACCTCAGGGGTACCCTAACACATTTTGCTGTTTGAAAGATAAGAGGGAATCTCCTCATCTCCAGTTTCAGATATAGAAAACAGTGGGACTGGTAAATCTAAAATGAAGTAAGAAGTTTGGATGTTCTCTTGAGCTGCTAAAGAACTGTCATAATATTAGCAAGGCTGGATATAGAAGAACATCCCCAGTGGCTCTATGAAAAGCAAGCTAAATGTCAGCATAAGGTGAGTGCTGATGTTATATATTGGAATACCTTACCAACTTGCCCCCAAAAATCTACCACTAGAAGCAACCATGTTCTATCATGACTCCAAGACCCTCAATAAGTCCAATTACCCAACTGGGAAATTGTGGAATAAAGGAAATGCGATTTATGAACCTCATCAAGCAAGGCTTGGTGGGATTGAAGGAGTCAGTTGAGGGCTTCTTGGTTGGTCAACCTGCAGGATTCCCTAAAAGAAAAGGATATCTTAATAATATTTTTCTTCCTTTATAGAAGTTTCTTCAAAATTTGTTTCTGGTCCTCAGCTAATGACTAGTGAGTTTTGGTTAATAATAAAAATGGGGCATGCCAAGATTATCGTAGCTAAGTAACATGGTCACATGACTTCACACTTTACAACCATATCACTTAGTGACAGAATTTATGGACCCAATTGTTGTCATAAATCAAGGATTGATTGGTCAAGTTTCTTTATTTGATTTAGGTGCTGCCAAACTCCCAAATAATCCTGGAAGTTCACAATATAAAAATAAAACAAGAAATTAAATAGCACAGTACAATAAACAAGATAGAAATCCTGCCACTCAATTTAAAAAAATCAGTAAAATACATGGTACAAGAGTTTGGGCTTTGCATCCTGTGATAGTTTGTACCAGTTCTTTTGTAAAGTTTCCAAAGCATACACCTTTCCAGGTTTCTTTGTTTGTTTGTTTGTGTGTTTGTGTGTTTATTTGTTTATTTATTTATTTAACATATGGCAAATACATGGACTTATAGTAGCTCAAATGTCAATGTCCAGTCCACCCAGCCATTCAAGGACAGGGCGGTCCATGCTGAAAAAATCAGTCGCTGGGCCAGTGCAAGCTCCCAATGGACACCCAGACACAATGTGATGGATATTCTGCCAAGGGGCAGAGACAAGACACCATTCAAACAATGAGTCCTGGCAGACACCATGCTGGGCATGGATCCTGCTCAGAGCCGACTAATGCTAGTGAGGAAGGCCAAAACCTGGCACCTTCCATGCAGGGCCATCCACACAACTGCCTGTATCTGGTCACCGATGTCAAAACTGTCAGCTGCTGAGTGAGTGCCAGAGAAGGCCCCTTGGACCCAAGCCTGCCAACTGATAGATGAGGAAGATCAGTGTGCACAGGAAGAAGTGGGCCCCTCACAATTCTGTTGTACTCCTTCACCAAGGCCTCCTGCCCTTGCAGAGCTGGTCATGCAATGTGGCTCAAGATGGGGAGCCAGACAGGGTGGCTATGGGAGCCAGATGGGGTGTGGTGCTAGTTCACCTTCTCGTGGTGCACCCTGGATAGCACAGAAGTGTGAACCAAATGACCAGCAACAATTGGCAGCCAGACTACATTGAAGAATTGGCAGTTAATGACAGTTGGCAGCCAAGATATCTTTGTAGAACTCCTGGCTCTCTAAATACATAGTAACCCATCTGGCTCCAGGTAAATGATAGGTTCGAACAGATTTAGCTCTAGCAATAGAAGGTCCTACGTCTGTAGAGTGTTTTCTGATTCCTGGAAAACAACTTTAAATGTACTTTGATGTTAACTTCAGCATACTTCCTGTATGCCAGAGGCACAGTGGTTAAAGTGCAGTATTGCAGGCAAACTCTGCCCACAGCCTGGAGTTAGATCCTGATGGGCTTAAGGTTGACTTAGCCTTCCTTCTTTCTGAAGTCTGTAAAACAGTCTCCAGACTGTTGAAGGCAATATGAAAATAATGGTTCTACCTTGTAAACTGCCCAGAGAGTGTTGTAATGCGCTATGGGATGGTATACAAGCCTAAATGCTATTGCTATTGTACTGAACCATAGAATCACAGAACTAGAAGAGAGCTTAGAAGTTGTGTTGTCCAAGCACCACGCTTAATAGTTCCAGGAAAAGAGAGCCAGCCATTTCCAAGACTAGATTTCTGCTTCCCTGCAATTTCCACCTTCCCTGCATTTTCTACCTACAATCATACATTTGCTCTATTAGAATACAGAACAACAGAATGGAGTTCTTCTAGTCTAACCCTATACTCAAGAAGGAGATCCCGTACCAATCCCATTCTACAAAAACAGCTGTTCAATCTCTTCTTTAAAACCTCCAGTGATGGAGCACCCACAGTTTCTGGGGGGGCGGGGATAGACCTTCCATTGATAAATTGTTCTCATTGTCAGGAAATGTCTCCTTAATTCTAGGTTGAATTTCTCCTTGATCAGCTTCCATCTGTTGCTTTTTCTCCTGGTGCTTTGAAGAATAGGTAGACCCCCTCCTCTCTATGGTAGCACCTCAAATATTGGAAGACTGCTATCATGTCACCCTGAGTTCTCTTTGCTGGATTAGACTTGCCTAGTTCCTGCAACTGTTCATCGTTTATGAACGTTGATTGATTATGTATCATTCATTCATGCTTTAGCTCTAATCCCTAACTTTTTTAATTAGCTCCCTTGATTTCATATCTTTATGATAAGATATGAGGAGGGATTACTCACAATTGATGTATAAGGTAGTATGGCCCAACAATTGCAGAAACGAAAGAAAATGAAGAAGTTGATTAATGCTTAGCTTTGTGCTTTTTTCTCCCCTCAAAAAGATGCAACGTGGCTCTGAAATTGGGACCCTTGCCCAGAACAGTTACATGAGCCAAATGATCCATATTCTACCATAAGCTTCAAATGTGGAGAAGTGATCTGGAGCTGCATTTAAGCTGGCGGGAAACCCTTGTGTAGAAACACCATCACAATTTTTGAAAATCTATTAAATTCAGTTTATGAAGCTTGAGAATTCTTTTTGCACCCCCAAATATATTTCACAGAATAGGAATTGCCATCCTCATCCTGAATTTACATACAAGATCTCTGATATTGCATTGGTTCCGTGAAGTGTTTTATGTTTATCTAAGTAAACACATAGTGGACTTTGAAGAAAATGATTCTTGAAAGAAAGATTTCCACCCTTTTGTGGTCTAAAATAATGTTCTTCACAATTTAAACTTGTTAAATTGATACCAGTAACCTTTGTTTTGGTTTGCTTTCTATTAGGAAAAAATATTTAAAGCATCTTATCCTTTTCAAAATAATGTAATCGATGCATGTGGCAATAGATATTTAACTTACAAAAAGTGGTGTGTTGAGAAAGTTTGGAAGAAAACTTTTGTTTCAGGCAGTTAATATATTTCATTAATTTTGCAACATTAAAACCTGCAGGTAGATAAAGAAACTCAAAAAGAGGGGTGTGAGGTCATATCTTTCCAGGGGTGGGATCCGACTGGTTTAACTACCGGTTCAGTGATTTTACATTTTGCGCGTGCGTGTATATCGTCGTCATCTTGCTGCCTGGACAGCTGAGCAGCGCTGCGCACAGATGCACAGCAGTTGAAAAAGCATTTTCCCCCCTGCTTTTTCAACTGCAGCTGTGTCGCACAAAGCAGCTGCGGTTGAAAACGCAGGAAATAAAGGTCAGGTAAGAACCCAGGCGGACGGGTGGGCCAAAACAGTAGCAGACATAGAACCGATTCTATGTATGCTCTCTGTTTGCTGCTTTTCAGAGCAACCGGTTCTACAGAAGTGGACAGAACCGGTAGAACCCCACCCCTGTATCTCCCCCCCCGTCTCTCTCTTTCTGTCTCTCTCTCTCTCTCTCACACACACACACACACGACACAAATTAAATTAGAACTCTGGTAGGCTAACTGAAAACAAAAAGAAAGTCTTATTTTATGTTGGTGTTGAAAGGAGTTCAGGAAGAATTACTAGATCTAGGCTGCAAAAAAACAGCTGATCACTAGATTGCACCTTTAGTATCTTGCTACCTCTTGTTGTTATATTCTTTCAGTCTGTTTCTGGTAGCTCTAAATAGGAGACTAAATGGATTTAAGCATCATTTCATCCATTAAAAACCCAGAAAACCTCCTAACATTTATTTATTATTTATTTATATTCTGCCCTCATTATTTTTATTAATAACTCAAGGTAGTGAACATACATAATACTCCTTCCTCCTCCTGTTTTCCCCACAACGACCCAGTGAAGTGAGTTGGGCTGAGGCAGAGTGACTGGCCTAAAGTCACCCACTGGCTTTTGTGCCTAAGGTCGGGCTAGAAGTTATGGTCTTCTGGTTTCTAGCTGGTGTCTTTACCACTAGACCAAACTGGTTCTCATGGAGTGGTTGTGGTTACTGCACCTTGTTTCTTCCTTGAGCTGTCAAAGCTGAATGATCCTGGGAGCAGACAGCCAGTTCTTGACTTGTGTTTTATTAAGGGTATAAATGACTATGTACAGGAGAAATGTTTATTGTTAAAGAGTCTTTTCTTAGCATATAATAATATTTCTTCATGCAATGAGGGTAAGTTGATTTTGTCTCAGAAATGCACAAATACTTTACTTTTTAGCCCAGATAGAAGTAGTTTTCTTAGAAGTTAAACTTTAGAGATCAACATGTTTACTGCACATACTTAATTAATACTTAATTTTACAAGAAACCTTTCACTTCACTTGAAGTTATAACATTTAATTTAATAATATTTAACAAAAATAAATGTATTTATGTATTTATTTAACATTTATGTTATAAAATTAGATGACCTGAAATGACTAATTGGTTAGAACAGTTTATGCATAAAATATGACTCAGATGTTTTACTGTTTTTCTAATGACAATTAGCAAAGATGTGTATTTTGTGATCAAACAAGTGAAGAGGATCAAAAAGTTCAGGAGTGATATGGCGAATTGAAGACCATTATGCAAAAGCAGAACCAATGACCATCGAAAAGACCAAGGAACTGGCAAGTAGACAAGTTTGTTGGAAGTTCTCCAGATAAGGAGAGGATGGGAGCTCACCCATTGCTGCTTCACACAATGAGACATAAGGACAGGGATTGCCAGAAAATTAAGGAATTAGCCATTTGCTCACAACTCTATTATTATTATTATTATTATTATTATTATTATTATTATTAATTTATATGCCACCCATCTCACTAACAAGTGACTCTGGGTGTCTTACAAACATCATAAGAACAAAGGTACAAACATTAAAACATTAAATATTAAATAAGCCAAAATCAAATAAGTTAAAAACCAGGATACTATGGGGTGGAGGTGGAATATTTTTCCTAATCCACTAACTGCCTCTAATATGGAATGCCCCCACCAAGGCACCAGGCCAGTTGGCCACACCAGGTCTTGAGGCTCTTAGGGAAAGACAAGAGGGTGGGTGTGGATCTTACCTCAAGGGAAACAGTGTTCCAGAGGGCAGGAACCCACTGGCTGGAACCCACTGGCTGGAATTCCTTAACCCATGAGGGGTGCAGCATGCCCCTCCTGCCAGAAAGAGTGAAGTGGACCAATCCCATTGGGCTGAAACAGTTGCTTAAATAGCCTTTTAAATGTGCAAACCTCCCTTTGTAATCACTTTTGGAAATTGCCTATTAATCATTTTAAAATTATTAGAAACCTTCAGAATCACAAGTTTGACAAGTCTTCAATGAGCGAGTTTATGTTCAACCTTGAATAAAATAACAATTAATTATAAGCTTAGGAACTTAAAGAATCTGAAATAAACAGTAAAAAGCTAAATAAGATTTTGATTTTAGGAAATTATAAGTGGACTAAGGATCCAGATAAATTTGGCGTATTAAAACTTTCACATTAAGACTTTGGAATTAATAATACAGAACAAACAATTTTCCATGGAAAATAGATTTGTTTGGGTGTTTGGAAGACACAACAAAGATAAACAATTTCATGACTTAAAAACTGGACACAAGACAGGACTAAATATTTTACTTAGAGAGGAAAATGAAAACATAAAATGAAAAAGAACAATGAAAACACTGAAGGAGACTTTTGAAGAATGGAATCTTAGAAATTAGTAGTTGTGTCAACAATGTCAGTAATGATGCCTGCTTCTATGACCAAACTATGTCTAAAATATGTTTTTGAAGAAAATGAAAACATAGAACATTTTTTTTCTGACAAGATAGGGATGGCATTAAAAATAGATTTAACAACTGACAGGCCAAGATAATAATTTAGAAAAGGTTGTTTCACTGGATCAGCAAAAGAAATTGGTTGAAACTTTAAAATTAAAAAGGAAAATAAAAGAGAGTGACAAACCAAGAAAGTCACCTGGATAATTTTTTTCCTCTTGGTTTTACAAAATAGGCTTGTTAAAGCTTTGAAGAACTCTGTGTGATAGGAGAAAGAAAAAATAAAGTGAAATCAAATCCTACAATAATATTTGAATGAACTGAAGATTAAGACTGTTAGAAGTAAAGGGGAGGAATATAAAATTGGTTTATTTGATCAAATTTAAAACAAGATGTTGTAGGAGAAGAGCAGAGCAGCACCCAGGGATGGAGTTAAATGCATCATCAGCTTAGAATCATTGCATTCCCACAAGAGGTCCAAGCCCAACCCCTCCTGAATTTTCTTACCCTTATTTTGTGCCAATTAGTACTGAACTTTAATTGACTAAATTTTTGTAAATAGTCTTGACTATATGTTCTATGCTGCAGCCTAACAGATGGTCTTGATTTTTTGTGCCTAACAGATATGTTGTTACTTCTGGCTACACTATTTTGACTTTCTGCAGTCACCAGGACTGAAAAGCTAATGTTTCATGGATTTGTCTATAGGTAAGGGATAGGATATGGGATGAAGAAATATATGTTTGTAATCTTAGAAGTGGGACAAAGAGTCACTAAATTTGTTTGTACTTCTGCTGGTTAGAATTCTTTATATATTACTTTTCTCTTTGTCATATGTTTACTTTCTTCTTTTTTCTCACACTTTTCTTTCTATTTTCTTTTCTTTTAAGTTTAGTATGTATCAGAAGTTACTATTATAATCAAAATTCTGGAAAAAAATATTTAGAAAAACAAAAGAGGCATAGTTATTTTTCCCATGATAGCTTTTCTTTAAACCAAATCTGAAGGAAAAAAACCTCATTTTCTCTATAGTGCATCAATATTGTCTTCAGACTGATTTGCTATATGGGCTGAAAAAAGAGGATACAAACCATTGGTGGGATTCAAATTTTTTCTGTGGGCGTGGCTTGGTGGGTGTGGCAGGGGAAGGATACTGTAAAATCTCCAGTCAGAGGTGGGATTTGCCGGTGCTCCGGACTACTCACAATTTCTGCTACCGGTTCTCCAGAACTGGACAGAACCTGCTGAATACCACCTCGGATACAAACCCATTTGCATTGAGAGTTACTTGAAGCCCCTCAATGTTCAAGTTCCCCCCCCCTTCTCTTCTCCCTTATAAGAATTTGGCACTGAACAACATCAAGATGTCCTTTGCTTCAGTGCAGCAACTTGGCAGCTACTTGCATGAAGAGACTGACAACAAAGAAATCCATGATTACTGTTACATTTCTGTACCTTTGGACTAGACACATTTGTCAAAACTGTTATAAAAAGAAATGCAAATCTAAAGAATTTCAGTCACCAGAACAGGGCGGGAGGGGGATAAACACTGTCTGGCAGCTTCTATGGCTTTTGATCATGTTTGCCACATTCTTAGTTGTCTTACAGAGGGATTGCATATAGATTTATTGCAAAAGATTTCCATCCATGTCTCTCATTTTCTTTTGTTCATCAAATTCTGATGTGATGATTCTATAGAACTTGCTTGAGCACAACCCAATGCCAGCAATAGCCTTCATTCCATTGTATATGCCTGCTTATTACTAAGCCGCATTTTTACAAAGTCAGCTTATTGCCCCCAACAATCTTGGGTCCTCAATTTACCTACCCCGAGAGGATGGAAGGCTGAGTCAACCTTGAGCCTGGTGGGATTCGAGCCTACACTAATTGTAGACAGCTGGATCTTAAGAGCAGGCATTTAACAGCCTGAGCCACCAAAGCTCTTGTCTCTTCAGTGCCTTGATGCCCATTGAGAAGTCAGTCTCAGAGATCCAATTCAGAGCCTTCTATCACCAATTAATTCAGAAATCTAAATATGCCGAGCTGGTTCAATGACTTTCCAGAAATTAAATTTCAGAGGTTGGTCTTCAAACAGATGCAGTGGATATTCCGGTTTTATGTTTGCTCAGGAAATAATTTCCCAGAGGTTAGTTTAGCTGGAGGCTGAGAAGCAGGAGAAGGGAGGGAAAAATGAAGTACTTGCTATCTGTTGTAACATAAAACTTGGCTCACATGCTTGAATGATCTGGTGTTATTTGCTCAATAGACACCTTTCATGCAATGCAGCTGTTTTTGGTTTATGGCACAATGCCTGATGAATAGTGTAGGCAAATGAGTACTGAAACCAGGCAAAAATATGTTTCCTACATTGGCTGGGGGCAGGAGGGGTTGTATGGATCTGATAAGATTTTGGATAGATTGATATATTATCCAAGATCACAGGTCCCAACATTTACTCTATAAGCAGGGGTTGGAAGTGATGCACCTCTTCCACAGGATGTTTTAATTTCTTACTTTATTGAATCACTGCAAGACACATCCACAGAAAAACAGCATTCAAACTATTTGAATAACATCTAAATTAACCCCATCCTCCCTTTTCTTTTCAGTCTGAAGTAGATAGAATGGTTTTATTGTCTAAGGCTGACTCAGGGATGATTCCCCATTGTCATCAACATTGGAAGCTATGCTGGCATAATAAAACCTAAACAAGACCTAGGCAGAAAATCCAAATTACAGATGTCAAGCAATAGCCACCTCTGTCTGTTAAACTGCAGAAGGAAAGCCACAAACCCAGGGTGTTGCTTGTTGAATTCCTTAATTTGAGAGTTTGTGGCTAACCTGGCTCCTTGGGTTTTACAAACTATTCAGTCCCAATCCACTGGCTACTGTTCTCTGCACTGAAATGTATTATTTTGCTATCAATAAACAGCTGCAAAGTCAAATTAGTATTGTTTACTGTCAAATTAACATAGAAAGTGATATGTTCTGCTTTGTGTTTATAGCTTCTGCACAGCCCACTCCAGCAGAGAATTGACTAAATGAGAACGGACAACTTCCAGTGGTAGATGCTCTTTGAGATCAAACAGAAGGCAAATGTTGTTTGTCTTATAAAATAAATAGTATCTTTTCAGGTTCATGTGTTCAGAATAACAACTATTATATTTCAACAGCTGCTTTTTATTCTGCAACTAATTGAATGTCTCATTCTCCAGTCAATTCACAGACCATTGTTTCCATTCCTCTGCTGATTCAGAGAAAGGGAGAATGTTTTCTACAAGGAATGTGGCCCTGGGATGTTAGTGGGGTGGGGGAAAGACTGACATATGCACTCCTCCATTTGTTGTACTCTGAGCCCCTGAAGACCTCCAAATATTTCAACAACAATGTCTGTGGGGGGGGTTGTTTCTCTCCTCCTCCCCCCTCCCATTTTTCTGCCTACTGGTAGATTCCAAAGATTTCTCTGAAATTACCAAATGAACTGTCTTCTAAAGATTTCTATTTCTTTCTACATTCTTAAGCCATTTTGCCATTTGTACTTTCCATTTTTTGAAATTTGAGTTCTCTTCAATTCAATACACTTCGAGTGATACAATCAATGTGGTGGATTTCCCCCCCCCCCAATAATGATACTTTAACCATTTTTTAATCTTTACATAAGAATTGTCCCTGAAAATGCTTTTTGTGTGATGAAGCTCCTTACCGTAAAAAACAAGTGCAAAGTGTGGTAGAGTTTAGGCTGTTGGTCTGAGCTCCAAGCAATTTGGTTGCAAACATTTCATCACCATTTGAGAAGACATTGTCAGTGCATTTTGAATTGTGCTACTCTGTCAGAGCAGTGGTCTTTAAATACCTTTTTAGGAGATATGAATTAGTCTGAATGTTGTTTGTTCGCATATTTCTGAGTCATGGTCTGATTTCGGATTTTTTGATTGGCTGGCTGTTGTTGCTGGGCTATAGTTAAGTACTATTTGTGTGATGCAGATTAGGATTCAAGTTCTTATCTGTGATAGAGGTATCTGTCTAACCAAAGCCCTAGATAAGTATACAGCATCCAAACTCTAATGTAATCCAAAAGCAGCTGTGAAAGAAAGTTTTAAGAAATGATCTGCTGGGCCTGGCCTATAGTCCATCTACCAGAGCATTTTGTTTACCTTGGTGGTCAACCAGGTACTACTGTAAAATTTATATTGAAGTGATGAGGGCAAGAATCCCTTCTTGCTTTTGCTGGCCAGAAATAGGAAATGAGATTGTAGTGCCTTTGATTCTGGAGGCAGATACTTCTTTTCAATTACTTTTTTTTCAAAACAGAATTTTTTCAGGACATGTTTCATGGATTACTGAAAAAGAGGCTACTATACCTCTGTGAAACGTAGCACAGCAGATTCAGTCACTGAGTAGTAATAGTATAAAAGTAGATGCACATATATTTTTATTAACTATGATCTAATTTGTTGTCTGCACACATTGTTTTGCAGATGTTATCAAACATGAGCAAAATGACACAAACTTAATATGTATTTTAACACATATTTCTTATCAAATTATTAGATATGTTACATGGAAAAAAGGAACAAAAGTCTAAGCAAGAAGATATGAAAATTAAACTTAAGGAACATTTGAGTACATATGCAAGACAATCTTTACCAAGAGTATATACAACTTTTGTCAGTTAAATTGAAATTTAATTCTTTCAATATGCTTGATAATAGAAAATTGCACAAGGAAAAGGTATTGTAACTGAAGACAAGACCCAATAAATTTCTGGATTCCTCACTGAAAATAATAAGCTGAATACATAATGATTCTAATTCAGAAAATCACATGGCAATTTTTTATAATTGACTTTTTAAATTCTGATTCAAATTTTAGAGAGGAAGAATTTTGTAAATAATATAGCTCTTGCAAAAAATGAATATGATCAAGATGATTATTTAACTGTCTCATTAACTCTTCAGAAAATAATTGTGATTACTCAATCTATCCCATTTTGACTCCTAAATCATTGGAAGTTTTAATGCTTTTTTAATAAATATTTTTGAATTTCATCTAGTGAAGCTTATATGAAAGTTTATCCTGTGCTAATGTGTAAACTATTTCTGATTTCCTTGTTAAATATTGATGCTATGTAACAGCAACCTTTTTTTTTTAATTACATTTATATGCCGCCCTTCTCCGAAGACTCAGGGCGGCTTACAATTTTTGGAGCACAACCCAATGTGCTCAGCAATAGCCTTCATTCCATTGTATATGCCTGCTTATTACTAAGCGGCATTTTTACAAGGTCAGCTAATTGCCCCCAACAATCTTGGGTCCTCAATTTACCTACCCCGAGAGGATGGAAGGCTGAGTCAACCTTGAGCCTGGTGGGATTCGAGCCTACAGTAATTGTAGACAGCTGGATCTTAAGACCAGGCATTTAACAGCCTGAGCCACCAAAGCTTGAACATAGATTACAGATAATATTACATATGATTGTCCATCCTGCACTATCTGGCTTTATAAACATGACAAACCTCAGATAATAGTAGATATCAGTATTATTTTTGATATTGGAAGGGGAAGGAGATACATATCTAGTAAACAATGTAAATCTTATGATAACCAATCAGACCAAAAGCTAACAAGATGCAGTTCAGTGATGAGAAAAGTAAGGTCCTGAATTAAGCAGGAAAAAACAAATGCGCAAGTATAGAATAAGCGATGCCTGGCTGAACAGTAGCAACTGTGAAAGGGAAGTAGCAATAGCACTTAGACTTATATACTGCTTTATAGTGCTTTACAGCCTCTCAAAGCAGTTTACAGAGTCAGCATATTGCCCCAACAATTTGGGTCCTCATTTTACCCACCTTGGAAGGATGGAAGGCTGAGTCAACCTTGAGCCTGGTGGGATTTGATCTGCCAAATTGCAGTAGGAGTAGCTTGCAGTACTGCACTCTAACCACTGTGCCACCGAGGCTCCTAAGTAATTGTCCTAGTGGACCACTTCTTAAATTATATATAATATAATAACATAATACAGTACAGTTATTATTATTATTATTATTATTATTATTATTATTATTATAGTATATAATATATACTATGTATTATATATAGTATATATAGATATACTATTTATATTGTATTATAGATAGATCGATATTCTTCATTACATATTTTAAAAGGTACATCAACATTGCTCTGCTTGTTTTATTTTTTTATTTTCAGTCTTTTCAGAGTTGTGTTTTTCAAAAGATGTCTATGAAAGAACAGAAACTTACTGAGGTTTTATATAAGTATTGCTTAATAGAACATGAATAAGATACCAAGCAGAGTGTAATTGAGTTACTTTTGTAATAATAAAAAGTATAAATTGTTCAGCTTAATGCTAAAATTCCACTATATTATTGTTTATAAATCTTAAAAAGAAATAGAACAGAAAACAAACAAACCTAAAAATAATATAAATAGTTAATTTCTGACTTTCTGGTTCTTCATACTGCAACAGATTTGTAGTACTGCATTAGTGGTATAAGTTTTAGAAACTGAACACTAAATATTTCTGTATAATATGTAATATATATGGAAGCCATTCTTGCTTAAATTTAGTTAAACTCTTGTTATGTACATATACTGTTAGTTTTTGTCATTGCTGCATATTCTCCCAGTGTAAATTCCCAATCTGATATTGAAGATACTATGTATTTTTTTGACTTAAATTATTTCCTCTTTGATCAAAACATCTCACTAAATTCATTGGGGATATTCTTTATCAATGAGCCTTGGTGACTCAGGCTGTTAAATGCCTGCACTTAAGATCCAGCTGCCTACAATTACTGTAGGCTCGAATCCCACCAGGCTCAAGGTTGACTCAGCCTTCCATCCTCTCGGGGTAGGTAAATTGAGGACCCAAGATTGTTGGGGGCAATAAGCTGACTTTGTAAAAATGCCACTTAGTAATAAGCAGGCATATACAATGGAATGAAGGCTATTGCTGAGCACACTGGGTTGTATCCCAAAAAATTGTAAGCCACCCTGAGTCTTTTAAATACATCAAATTGTGTATTTCAGGTTAATGCTGATATAAATAGATGGTTAACAATTCCACTATGGTTAAGGAGAAATGTAAATGTTGTAACAATGACTATTATTTCAAGACTGATGTAAGTACACGAGGGATACCATGTTTATATATCACAGGGATGAATAATTTATTAAGAAGGACAAATCTTTAGATTACCCTTGTCAAAATTATGATTATCCAATGATAATCATAATGAAATGAAAAGGTTGGGGTAGGGAGTAATTTTCTGAATTCTCGGTTGTATCATTGGAATGCATTTAGACTTCCAGTTCTCTTTGGAATCCAAGCAATCAAATTCCCAAATTATTATTTGCATGATTAGAAATTATTAATAAACTGTCTGATATCATGGCAGAGGTTTTGGAAAAATAACAAATATAGAATAATAAATCAGTGGCTATGAATCTTGAAAATATTAAGTAAGTTTTTAATGCATTTAATGCATTTAAAAAGAGTTTGATTCAACAAAAGGTTTTTGTATACCAACCCCATTTTTTTTACAAAGGTTGATTGTCAACTTTGTGATGCATATAAATGTAAATGATGGGACACATAAACATATGATATGACTTGTTTATTGTTTTGTTTGGTGAGATATACACACATTGTTGCTATGATTTTTGAAAGGATTAAGAATATAAAACTGATTTTTAGTTGGACTGCATTAATTTATGAATAACTATGGGTTTACACATGAGGTGTAGGAAAAAAAAGATTACTGTTTTATGATGAAAAAGCAGTGCCACTACAGATTTATAATCATGGATTGCTTATGAACTGGCTGTGTAATGGAAAGCTGATCAATATTGTTTTGTGCAGCCAAGTTTTAATGCTTTGTTTAAAAATTGAGCATTTGCTTTTGTCTCTCCCTTTCCCCCCTTCGTCTTTTCTTTTTGTAGATTTTTTTTTCTTTCTTTCTCTATACTAAAGCAATAACATTTTATATTCATTTTTGAAAGAACAGCCAAGCCTTTGAAATAAAATCCTACTCTTGCCAACTGAGTTTTAAAAAACGAGTCTGTCAGACTGGGCACAATGTGCTGATCATGTACCACTGCATTCCTTAGGAAGACTGGAGAAAGCACTGGCACTGTCAACATCCCTCAGCATCATAAAATATCAGAGAAAGAACCCTGACACTTGTCTCTCTTCTGCTTAGCTAGAGAATCATCACTCACAAAAATGGTATTTTTTTCATTTCTTATTTAAATCTAATTTTGCAGCACATCCCCAGTTACCATGGTTGACATTCCCCAAACAAAGATTACTCCTGCTAGATGGAGCAAAGACTGGTTCCAAACTTTGGCCAAGGAAACATATTTTGTATTATCCCAGAGAAAATACTGCCTGAAAAGCGAGCATTTCACCTTCAAATTTAGAATGAAAAATGCAAAAAAAAACAACAACCACCCACTTTAATATTTTCATTTTCCTATACGCACTGCTAACAGATTTCTGCTTCAAAAATATATTTGCAAATTTGGGTGATCATCTAAATTATGTATGTGCTGTTTTGTAGAGGCCAAGAACTGTAATTGACTTTTAAATATCATACCAGGGTTAAAAAAATATTATATGATACCTACCCCCTTAATAATTCCCTCACTTTGCCATATTGTAGTTTTTGATGTGATAGTGAGGCAGATACAATAATAAAGACTGTCCACTACTCCTGAGATTCCTGCTTACTCCATCTATGGGCCTTTATAAAATATCTTGCCCAGCAATAGGTGATATAGTTATGCCAACTTTCCGCTGCAAAACTACTGAGAATCTATCTTAAAATGGTCCTAGTTTCCATTTGCATCTTAAATCTCAGTTGCAGCAGTGAGATTACAGTGCATGAAGGCTAAGCCTTGCTTAGCCCCATACCCAATCATGTAAGAATGCAGGTTTCCCTCCTGTTTATTATTTATCTATTTGCTTTTACACATTTTTATCTCTCCTTTTTCATGTACAAGTTAAGGCAGCAAACACATCAATACACCTCCTCCTTCTATTTCCCCCACTTCATTTATTTATTAAATTTATATAGCAGAGAGCAAACGTTAAGAAGGTGCCTAGACTTACAGTTTCCATGTTTTTAATGCATTCATATCATTGTAAGCACCTTAAATGTTTTTCTTCTTCTTTTCTTCTTCTTCTTTTTAATTAAACTAGCAGTTTTTATTTCTCCCCCTGTCTCATTTGGGATGGAGACAGCTTCAATTACTTAGATTGTTCTTTGAATATCAAGCCCAGTCCCATGGACTGGCAAGCTCTGAAGCTGGTTTGGCTGCATCTTCCCTCTTCCGCATAAGCTCAAAGCTATTAAATTTAAAGCAAACATTCAGTGCTTCATCCACCAAGTCAGAGAACACATTTTAAAAGCTATAAAGGACCAATCCAAATGGAACTGTAGATGCTTTTCTGTCCCGAGCATTTGGAAAGCTAGTTTGGAGAGCAGGGTGGGAAGGGCTGATAAAAGTTTCCTTATCGATATTTATTTACTCTTCAGTATGTAAATTTCATATACATTTCAAAATGTTTTTTTAGAAAGGCAGATGTGCACATTCTTTAGCATTTCCATGGCAGCAAGAACCTCAAAGATACATGTGTCATTTTTATTTTGTAAATATTTTCTTCTTTGCATCAACCCCACCCCCTCCAATTCTTCCAGGGCATCTGCAGTGCTGTGCTATTCTTTCTTTGCCCATGAAGGTGCAGCCTTTCTGCAGCTCACTGGGGCAAAGAGCCTTCAGTCTGGAGCTAATTGGAACCACCCGCCACTGTCCGTGCTGACTTCAAAAAGCATCTAATGATACCATCCCAGAACTGTTTGCTCAGTGTCAGTCTGAATTTAAATCCACACCATTTTGTTTTGCTTTAATTTGACATTATTTCTGTATTTATTTTACCTAATAAGCAACCCGTTCAACTCTAAAAGCTTCATTCGGGAAGGCTAAGGAAGAAATTAAGAATGGGTGATGTTAAGTTTGCATGAAGAGTCAGATGCGGAGTGCTTCAGTGAAGAGTTTATTAGTGATTACAGCTCATAACAGACCCAATTTGGCTGGGCTGGGGCTGCTACTTATAGCCAGCAGTCGCAGTTGACAGCCAATCAGAGTGCAGGGTTTTCCCGCACTTTTTAAACCAATCATTTCTTACATTTTACAAGAACAGTTCAAACTAAACCAATGACATTCAACCTGCATACATAACACCCCTCCCCACTAGGTTCAGTCCATACCAAACCCCAACCTATCTAATGTATTCTTTTAAATAGGTGGGGCTCTTACGTAATGCGTTGAGACCTTCGTGGTTCAGAAGTTTTAATGTTCTCACCCAGTGAGAGAGGAAATGTGTCTGTTGACATTTCCCTACTCGGGCTTCCAGTGAAAGAAGACCCTGTTTGATTGTTACAATCTGGTCTCTCCTCCCAACCCATCTCCAAACCAATGTCAGCACCCAAGTCAGGTAGTGATGTGCAATCTTCCACTTGTAAGGATGGATTTTGGCATTGTGACAGGTTTTGGGATGGTTCCTGTCGTAATGGCTTGTTACACATGGGGTTGATTCTTGCTTGCTGATTATCCTCATGCTCCTCCCCTTCCCCTAGAAAAGGCATTAGGTATGGGAACTAGAGAGGAACAATTGCGATGTTCTTGAGGTAATCTGGATCTTAACTGATCAATGTGCCTGCTCCAGAGGACACCATCCTCTGTTTGCACCCTGTAAGAACGAGGGCCAGTGATTTGAGTTATTTCAGCAGGAATCCATGAAGGTTCACCCATAAGGTTCTTAGCATAAACAGAATCACCCACACTGAACGTGCAAACTTTGCTAGTGGAATCTAGTGGTGCATTGGGTGCGTAAGTGGGATGAAGGCGGTCAAGGGAAGACCTAAGTTTCCTATCCATCAACAACTCTGCTGGGGATAAGTTAGTTGATGGGTTAGGAGTGATGTGCTGAACACTAAGAAGTTTTTCAACTTTCTCAGTGATGTCCCCAGGACCCAATTGCTGAAGCTTTTCCTTGGTAAAACGTATCATGCGTTCAGCCCGCCGTTAGCGAAGGGTGCCCAGGGGCAGTCAGGGCATGTCTGATACCCTGTTGTGCTAAATAGGATTCAAAAAGGTTGGATGTAAATTGAGGGCCATTGTCAGAGACAAGAACATCAGGTAACCCGTGGGTTACAAAAGCTTTTAAGCTGCTTGATGACAGCATCAGTTGTAGTGGATGCCATAGGGATGACCTCTAGCCATTTGGAATATGCATCTACTATAATAAGGAAGGTGTGCCCTCTGGTAGGGCCAGCAAAATCAATGTGAATCCTGGACCATGGGCCTAGGACATTCCCATTCCTGTTTGGGGCGAGAGGTGGGACAGGCCTGACTACCTGACAGTTGGGACAAGATGCAACCCAGTTTTCAACCATTTTGTCAATACCTGGCCACCATACACAACTCCTGGCCAATCCCTTCATCCTTACAATACCTGGATGACCCTCATGTAACATTTCCAAAACATCTCTTTGCAGTTTTGCAGGAATAACCACCCTGTTACCCCACAAAATACATCCTCTTAATACAGATAATTCAGTTTGCCTGGATTTAAAAGGTTGGGCAAGGTGAGGTAGATCTTGAAAAGGCCAACCTTTCTTAATCCAGCCTATAACAGGAGCCAATAAAGTGTCTTTGGCAGTCTCTCTCAGCAGCGTGTACTGGAAGCTTGGCAACAGTTTCTAGGAAAAGGTGTGCCTCAGGTTCACAGTCCTCAGTGTGAAACGGAAGTGGGCAGCGACTCAAAGCATCAGCATGGCCAATGTCTTTGCCAGGCTTGTGGATGAGTTTGTATGAATAGGCTGCAAGAAATTCAGTCCACCTCAGCATTCTTGGTGACAGGATAGTGGGTGTAGGTTTGTCTCCTGCCACAATGCCTAACAAAGGTTTGTGATCTGTGACAATGGTAAATGTTCTCCCATATAGATACTCATGGAATTTCTTGACAGCTGCAACAATTGCCAATGCTTCCTTGTACAATTGGCTGTAATTCCTCTCTGCTTTGGTCAAAGTGCGAGAGTAAAATGCAATAGGGGCTTCCCTCCCGCTGGGAAGCCTGTGGCTCAAACCCCCCCACTCCAAAAGGGGATGCATCACAAGTAAGTACAATAGGAAAATTCTCAGAGAACTGTATCAGTACAGAATCAGATGTGATTAGTATTTTAATATTGTTGAATGCTGATTGTTCCTTCCTGCCCCAGACCCAAGCAGATTTTTTGTCCAATAATCTGTGTAATGGTTCTGCAATGGTTGCCTTCTGAGGTAGGAACATGTGATAAAAGTTAATAAGTCCAAGGAAGGCTTGTAAATCTGTTTTGCATTTTGGTCTAGGGGCTTCTTTGATTGCTTGAACCTTGGCATCTGTAGGGTGGATGCCATGCTTGTCAATCATATAGCCCAAGAACTCAACCTTGTCAGTTCTAAGAGTGCATTTTCTTCCTTGACTTTTAATCCCGCTTTCTTGAATCTGGTAAGGACTTCTCTGAGTCTCTCTTGTAATTGAGTGTCATTTTCAGCAGAGATTAACACATCATCAAAGTAAGGCACTACCCGCAGTCCTTGGAGCATCCTTTCCATAAGGCTTTGGAAGATGCCTGGTGCCACGCTTACTCCAAACTGTAACCTTTTACATTTGAAGGCACCTCTATGAGTCACAATGGTTTGGGTCTCTGCAGTGGCATCATCAACTGTTAGTTGTTGATATGCCTGGGCCAGATCCAATTTGGCAAAGACTGTGCCCCTGCCAAGTGAATGTAATAAATGATGCACCACTGGAACTGGATATGCGCCTGCTGAAGCACATGGTTCAATGTCCCCTTATGGTCTCCACAGATTCTTACTGACCCATCAGTCTTGACTGGTGTGACTATGGGTGTCTCCCATCTGGAGTGGTCAGTGGGCTCTAAAACTCCTTGAGCTATTAGTTTATCTAATTGTGCATCATTTTTTCCTTTAAGGCAAATGGGACCCTTCTGGGCTTTAAATGAATTGGGGGCACCTTGGGATCTAGGTTGAAAGTGATAGGGGTCCCCATATACTTGCCCAATCCGTCGCTGAAGACCTCTGGAAACTCAGACTTCAAGGCCTCTCCCATTCAGTGTTGCTCATGTGATTGATGCCAGTCACCTCAATGCCTAATGGATTCAACCACTCAAGTCCCAGCAAACTTGGGCAATCCTTGTCCACGATGGTCAGGGGCAAACATTTGGTGTGGCCTTTGAACTTCACGTTGAATTCTCTTGTTCCAACTACTGGAATCTTGTTCCCTTGGTAGTCTTTAAGAGTCAGTGCTTGCTTCTGGAAATGTTTCTTCTGAATGTTGGGAAGTAGCCTGTGAATAGTGTCCCATGACACCATAGATAAATAGGAGCCTGAGTCCACTTCCATTTGGCAAGGCCTTCCTTCAATTAGTACCTTCACATGTACTTTTCTGCTTCTTAAGGGTGAAGAATGACCAATGGTGACTGTTTGATGAGTTTCATTCTTCCCATTTGCTTCTGTGTTGCCCCATTTTCTCACTGAAGTTGTTAGGCTTGAATTCCTTGTCAGGAAACTTCCTTCTGTGTGGTGGAGTTCTGGATGATTTGCAGACTCTTGCTAGATGACCTCTTTTTCACAACGGAGGCAGATGGTATCAAGAAACTTGCATTCAGTGCGGGTGGCTTCCCCACAACCTCTGCAGTAAAAATCTTCCTCTTTCTTCCCAGGTCTTTCTTTTTCCTCTTCATTCTGTGTCTATAAATTCCTTCCTCCACCTCACTACAGTCTGACTTAGAATCTATTTGCTCGCAATGAGTTGTTGTGGACTTTTCCACATCAGGATGGCTTGAGGCCTTGTTAATTTTCTTCGTGGCTGCTGCTGAGGACTTGGTGGCTTCTGCTGAGGAGGCCTCTTCTATGGCTTCCTTCAACGTGATCTTAGGTTTTAATAATAATTTGCTCTGAAGCACCTTGTCTTTGAGGCCTAGAACAAATCGATGATGGCCTCTTCCAAGTTGTTAAACTTGCATGCACCCCAATGTCTCTTAAACTTGCCATGAAGTCGTTAACGTTTCCTTTCCCCTTGATCCCGACGGTAAAACTTGTGTCTCTTAATGAGGCACGATACTTGTGGGTGTAATGGGCTCTTAAAAGCTTTTCTAAATGGGCCAGTCCATTACCTTCACGTCTGCAGCTCCCGCCAATGCCTTCGCCATCTTGAAAACTGCCGGACCGCAGTGCATGAGAAAGACCGCCTCTTCCGCTTCTCGAAATGTCGGTGAGATCGTTTCCTCCAAATACATTTGGAAACGATCCATACAGTCCCAGTCTTCTGCCGTCGGATCGAACGGGGCTGGGGGGTGTTCAGTGCAGCCATCTCTCTCAGCTTGTTTTCCGTGTCGTCTTCTCTTCAGGAAGGATCCCACCTTCGTCGCCAGTGTTAAGTTTGCATGAAGAGTCAGATGCGGAGTGCTTCAGTGAAGAGTTTATTAGTGACTACAGCTCATAACAGACCCAATTTGGCTGGGCTGCTACTTATAGCCAGCAGCTGCAGTTGCCAGCCAATCAGAGTGCAGGGTTTTCCCGCACTTTTAAACCAATCATTTTGACATTTTACAAGAACAGTTCAAACTAAACCAATGACATTCAACCTGCATACATAACAGGTGAAGCTTAGAATAACCACTGACCTGCTCCATTATGGTACTTTGCAGTACAGTGTGAACAA